>JAQZBX010079772.1:0-13922 GCA_029593785.1 Cabassous unicinctus
GGGCCCGCGGGTGCGAAGAAAGGCCTGAGGTGGGGGGGGGGCATGCGCGCGTCTATGAGGCAGGATGCGGGCCACCGACAAAACGCGACGCCGAGGCGGACACCCTGACTCCAGGAGACAAAGAGTGAGGACCGCTGGAGGGACCTGAGCCGGGACAGTGACGTCCCCTAAATAGCCTCAGGCCCCGAGGGCCGTCCCCTTCCCCAGCCCCCACCCGGGTTAGGGTTGCCACCACCACCACCACCAACCCCGGGTCACCGCCCTCCGCAGCCCGTGCGTCGGAGAGCGTCCAGCATCTCGGCCTTCGCGGAGGAAATGAGAGTCGCCTCCCGCAGCCGGGGATGGCCGGGGTCAGGTGGAAAGGGGGTGTCGAGGGCCAAGGCGAGGGCAGAGGCCGCGAGGCGCCTGGGAAGGAGCCAGGAAGGAGGGGCCGGAGCAGCAGCTCCCCCCACCCCCGCCGGCGCCTGGGATCGAGGCCCGCTGAGAGAGGCTGACAGGCGGCAGATGGCACACGCTGGGGGAGGGGGGCGATTGGCCTCGGCCCCAGGGTGCCCCCGCCGCGGGCTGCCTCTCCTAGGGGGAGGGGGCGGAGGACAGCCCCCGGCTCGCCTGCCCAGGCTCTCTGGGGGGCTGGAGACTGCGGATTCTGCCCCGTCGGGAGCCTGGAGAGAAAGAGGGGGGCGGACAAAAGGAGTGAGGTGGGGAGGGGTGTGTGGAGGAAAGGAGGGGGGCTTTCCCACCCTCAGGAAACCGCAGAAGGCCTGGAGGCCTGAGTGGGTAACCGGATGGGGGTCGGGCGAGGGCGTATTCCTAACTAATCCACAAGAGCCGGGGTCCTAGAGAAGCGCGCAAACTTTTGGGGACACATTCCCACGCGTAGCATCACGCACTTCCGCGGTGCGGCGCTCACCCCTTTCCCTCAAGGTCAGGCTGCTCTCTCCGGGCTCAGCTTTAGGTCGGGTGCAGAGGGAGCTCAACCTCGTCCCCGACTCAGGCCAGCAGGCCTGGCCCGCTTTCTCTGAAGCTTGATTCATTTTTAACTCCTTCCAGAAAAATGTTGTTTTAAGGAAAATTCCAGAGCAGCCAAAAGCCGGTAGTGCCCCAGGCTGAGAGCTCACCACAACGGTCCCATGGGTGATGGCAGGGCTGGTGGCCAGCGTGCCTGAGCCTTGCCTCTCACCAGCCTGGCGACCTTGGACCAAAAAGAGGTCATTTGCAGGTGACGTTTTACACTCCACCTGCCTCCTTGGGGCAGGGGACCCAGGGGTGGGCACCGGACCTCTGTGAGAAAGCACCCCTCTGCAACGCAGACCGGCTTCTGGCCCTGCTTCCTGCTGGCAGGGGTGGTTGGGGAAACTGTGAACTGTAGGGAACTAGCATCATCAATGCAAGAGAAATTAAAAGTTAATGTTTTTTTTTTTTAAAGATTTATTTATTTATTTATTTATCCCCCCGCCTTGCTGCTTGTGTTTGCTGTGTCCATTTGCTGTGTGTTTTTTCTGTGTCTGCTTATCTCCCCCTTGCTGTGAGGTCCCTCTGCATCAGCCTACCGCGCCCTGCGGGCCGGCCTGCCCTCACAAGGAGGCACCGGGAAGCGAACCCGGGGCCTCCCATATGGTAAACGGGAGCTCTATCCATTGAGCCACACCCGCTTCCCAAAAGTTAATGTTTTTGTTTTTGTTTTAATACAAATAAGACCTTGCTCACCCAGATGGGCATCTTTCTTCACAGTCGTACCGTGACTGGAGGAGGGGGTGGCTCTTGCCCAAAATGCTGCCTCTCCTCAACCATTTCCGAATGGTCCTTAAGAATACATCCCCTGCGACTTCTTCCTGGGGCTTCCAGAATGAGGCTGTCATCTTCCAGAACAATCTGGGGTGGGCTACAGAAAGAAGGTAAGATGATCAAGTGGAATGACATAGGGTTCCTTTGTGTTTTTGAACTGGTAGCCCTGGCAAGAATCGAAGAGTGGTTCACCACATGCTTTGCAGTGAGTGGCCAAGTGACCTCCTCTTCCTCCACACACACACACACACACACACACACACACACACTTTAAATGACAACAGTCATGTGAATATATACAATCTAGAATTAGTGATTTCTGTTTACAGTTTTATTACTAAGCAGTCACACTCTATCCTGGGGACACTTTGCATTAGCTTATAAGAAACAGTCAGGGAAGTGGATGTGGCTCAAGTGATTAAGCTCCCGCCTACCACATGGGAGGTCCGGGTTCAGTTCCTGGTACCTCCTAAAGAAGATGAACAAGACAGCGAGCTGACATGATGGGCTGGCACAGCGAGCTGACACAACAAGATGACACAACAAGAGACACAGGGAGGAAAGCATAATGAGAGACACAACAAAGCAGGGAGCAGAGGTGGCTCAAGCGATTAGGCACCTCCCTTCCACATGGGAGGCCCCAGGTTTGATTCCTGGAGCCTCCTAAAGAGAGATCAGCACACAACAAACAGATACAGCAAATGTCAACAACGAGAGGATGGGGAGAAATAAATAAATAAAATAAACCTTTAAAAAAAGCAACAACAGTCATTTGGGGGAGGGAAGATTAAGCCCCAGGAAACAAGTTTGTTCTTCTATTCATTTGTTTACTGAGCACGTATGTATGGACTGTGTGCCTTCTGTGTGCCAAGCACTGAAGGTTCAACAATGCGCAAGAAGGACCTCAGTCCCTCCCTGCTGGAGCTTGCTCTCTAGTTAGGAAAGCTGACTTTTAATAAGTGGCCTCACAAATAATTATTTAATTATGGTTTTGAACAATCTGAAAAGGAAAAGTACAGCATAAGTGAGGTCATAAAACAGAGGGTCCCAGTGGTCATTGGGATGAGCACCTGAAGGTGGAAGAGGTGGGAGTAAAGGGAGAGGGCAGAACAGTTGCAGACAGGGTGAACAGTGTGTGCAAAGGGCCTGAGGTGGAAAGGAGCTGGGTGATGCCGAGGGGAAGTTGTTACAGCTCAGAGAAAAGGGCCAAAGGAAGCAACCCCAGCCAGGCTGAGGAGCCAATTGGATCTGGCTTCCAGTCCAGACTCCCTCGTAGCCTAGCTTGAGAACCTTGGGAAGGGACTCAGTGCCGGCATTTTCTCGTCCACAAAAATGGGAACACAGAAAGCAGGGATCTCACAGGGTCATCCTGAGGCTTTCGTGATAATAAGTGCTGCCCGGCTGGCCCAGAACCACCCTTAAGGCCTGACAGCTGCTCTCAGACCTTCGCTTTCCTCACTTCCTCTCTCTCATCTTCACCGCTTACCAAGGTCAACCGTATTCCCAGAGAGAGCTGCAAATCACACAACTACAAACTTCTTCCAATGACAAGTCCTTCCTTTCCTACACATTTCTTTGAACCTGACAGACATGATCCTGCCTTTTAGAACTTTCTACCTGCTTTAGGGCTATTGAGAAGACTTCGTGTGCTAGTGAATATTATTTTCCCTTTTTCTCTTTTGCATTTTTTTTTATGTTAATGATACATCGATTCATGGAATCCCAGTTTCCCTGGCACCCCTGTCCCAGACGGGCGCTAAGGAAGGAAAGTTCCTCTGGTTGAACCTGTCAGGAGACACTGGGAGCAGCCCCCATGGGCTGAAACAGGGGGTTTTAGCCAGCAACCCCCCACTGAAGCAGAGTCCAGGCCTTCCCTGCCTCTTCACCTGTATCTGCAGCACTGAGGGCTCCTCACCCAGGGCTCTGTCTTAGAGCCTCTGAGGGTTCAGAATAGAGCAAGGCAAGATGGAAGAGAAAGTCCTTTCCTCTGCTCTTAGTACTCAGCCTGCCATTTTTTGGAGGGAAATCCCTGCAGATGCTCCTGAAATTCCCCCAAAGGTCCCCACTGCCCCCCATAGCTGCAACTCGAAGAGTCCAGCAGCAGGCCCAGACATCTGCCTCTCTGGGGCTGTGGGAGCCTGATGCCAAAAACAATAAGTCGGGTGTGGGAACCTCCTCATCTTCTCCAGTTCCTACTCAGCTGGGAAAGCCATTTCTGTTTTATTATCATTATTATAATTTTTTAATTCTTCAAGCATCAGCAATCTTTGCAGGGAACACCCACAAGGCAGCAAGGAAACCTGCTTGGTGGCAGGGACATGGTGGACTCACACTCCCAGAAAACTTGCAACTCCTGCCCCTGGCCCCAGAGACCTCCACCAGGGCCACCTCAAGCTGCCCCCAGGGTGCAGCACATTCAAGCCTGGGGTAGCTTGACTCCAGATCACTTATTCTTTGTTCCATTAAAATACTTTTACGACACCTGTAATCCAAAACTCCAGATAATGGATGTGATGCTATGCTCAGTTGTTTTAAAGCTTTAATGGGAAATGGTCAGATAAGACACCCCCAGCCTGCATCTTCCAGGGTTTGTAGCAGGCAGGAGCACCCTCCAGAATGTGCCATGAGTCCTTTGGCCATCGCTTGGCGCCATCAACCACCAATGTTTAGCTAATTAGTAAACTGGATATCAAAAAAATGTGATGATGATGACGAATGCACAACTCTGTGATTATACTAAAAGTCATTTGGATAGATTGTATGGTGTGTGAATATGTCTCAGTGAAACTGCTTTTTAAAAAATGTGATGATTTAGAAATGGGCTCTCATTGTTGAAATTAAAAGTATTCAAGGTATGGCTTGGGAAACATGGTCCAGAGACCCTCCTAACCTTGCATGAACGTGGAATGAAAATTCAGTGATGGGGAGCAGATGTAGCTCAAATGGTTGAGCACCTGCTTCCCATGCACAAGGTCCCAGGTTCCATCCCCGGCCCTGGTACCTCAAAAAAAAAAAAAAAAATCCAGGTAGTTTGCGATAACCTGTACCCTCAGGGCACACACCCCCAGCTTGATCCCAAAAAGGTCCTGTGTCCAGCCATTGGTTAGGATTTCTGACTACATGGTCAGGACAGAGACCCCAGCCCAGGAGCATGATGGGATTTGCTTGCAATGCACCTTTCACTCTGGGGGGAGGTCAGATAACCTGAAATGACCAAGAGCTGGGACTTCATGAGCTGAAAGAACTGGTTTAGGAACTGTTTTGTCCTTGAGGCGGTCCAGCTTTGCTACTTAAAAATTATCAGTAATGGTGGCAGAATTCTGTCAGAGACTTACCTTTTCTACACTATCACCTGGTAGGGAGCAGCAAACCCCCACCCACCTCCAACCTCTTTTTTTTTTGTTTTTTTTGTTAATGATTTATTTTTTATTTCTCCCTCCCCCCTCTCCATTGTTTGCACTCGCTGTCTGCTCTCTGTGTCCGTTTGTTGTGTGTTCGTCTTCTTTTCAGGAAGCACCGGGAACCAAACCCAGGACCTCCCATGTGGGAGGGAGATGCCCCATGGCTTGAGCCACCTCTGTTCCCCACCTCCAACCTCTTTCATGACCACTGTCATCCACCAGAAAAGACCCAACAGTGTGCAGGACCAAAGTGGCTGAGATCATTTTGCCGGAAAAAAATAAATAAATCTGATATTGGGTTGTTTCCTGTGCATGTACTGCCCCCCACCCCAACAAGGAGGTGGCCAGGCCGGAGAGGAATGCTACAGAGATTCCAGAAGGGCATCAGCATGCCAGGTCCCTGCACCAACCAAGCAGAAAAGAGAAGTGGGCTCGCCCCAGCTGAGTCTGCACTGCTCCCCATTCCCTGCACAGTGCCCCACAGATGCCCAGAACTTTGGGGGTCAGCAACAGGATATGTCACGCCCAGTGAATGATGGTGCCTGGAGAAGAGGACAGACCAGGCCACCATGGAGCACAGAGGCCTGGAGCATGAAAAGGCTCAGTCTCTCCAGCCAGACAGGCCTAGGCTCAAATCCCTGCCTTACCATGTACCAGCCACGTGGCCTTGAGCAAGTCAATCTCACTGATAAAACGAGGAGCCTAATAGCAATGGTGTGGGGTGGTTGTGAGCAACAGGACAATCACCAGAGACCCCCAGCCCCCGGGATGCTCTGTGCAGGACGGATGAGCTAAGGCTGCAGCATGCTTAGCACACAGCATTGAGCACATGGTAGTTGCTTGATAAATGGCAGTTATGCGGTGACTGTCACTGTTCTTCATTAACCGGCACAGCTGTGGCCCAGTTGAGGGGTGCATTGACAAGGAGGCAAGCTCATCTGCAAGGATCTGAACTCACTAAAGCAAAAAAAGAGAGCTGGCCAGGCAGCTTCCCAGCAGGCGCCTTGGGGCACACTCGCCTCTTTTTATCTGCCTTGGATTCATCAGCTGGGGACTTCTGTATTGTAAGTGCTCAATAAATGTTAGCGATGGTTAATATTTATAGGTAAAGCACTCAACAAGTTTAGGTTCCCTGGGTGGCCTTGGGCAAACCCTCTCTCTCTCTCTCTGGTTCTCTGAGTGAAAAAAGTAGATCTGAGTTCATTCCCACCCTCTGGCCCAACTGGCATCAAGCTAGGGTTCAAAGCCAGAGGAGCAGCAGACAAGATTCAGGCAAAAGGCCACCAAGGGGAGGTGGTGGGACCTGGTCCCACTGGGATGGGAGTGGAGGGGGGTGGGGTCTGGGCCTTAGAGGACCCAGCCTGGTGGTGTTTCCCAGGGCCTGCTGCTGCCTCTGCCGAGCGGCCGCCCTGTCCTGGCCGTGCACATTGGGGCATGCCAGGGCTTGGCTTCCCAGGGGCCAGAGGGAGCTCCCGCAGGGGACTTCAAAAGCCCAAATGCCTTTCAGAAAGGAACTAAAACTTTCTGCCTAACCAAAGCCTCCGCGGGAGAAGAACAGGCCTGGCCCTTTTCTTTTTAAGTCTCTTTATTTTCCAGCCGGCTGGCCTGGTCATTCTCTCTCTCTCTCTCTCTTTTTTTTTTCCTATTATAAACGGTCCCAGCTGCAATACACAGAAGAGGGAAAAAAAAAAAAAAACTATCTCCCAGGCCTGGGCAGGGGCTGGTTACAGCCACAGCCGCCTGGCTGGCCTCCTGCGGCAGACAAAGGCTGTTCCGGCCTCCGGCACCCACTGGGAGAGGCCCTGGAGCCCCAGCCCAGAGCCAAGGCCACAGCAGGAGCGAGGGGAGGATTCGGGAAGTTTCTGCCAGCACTCCAAATCTCCTCCTGCCCCTGGGAGTGGAGCCACTATCCGGCCAAGCCATGGACTCCTGGAGGGCTTGTTTGTCAAGGGCAGAAAATAAAAGCTCAGAGGCCCTCCTTACCAGAACCACAAGACTAGGGATTGCAGACCTGGAAGGGCCCTAAGAGAGGGTATAGTACAGCCTTGAAACTGATGTCAAGGGCTGCAGGGAGAGAAAGGGGTTAAGGGGCAGACTTGCCCAAGGTCACCTCACCAACCAATGGCAGAGCCTTTGAAGCCAACGATCCCAATTCCCACATCAGAGAAAAAAGAAATATTGGGGTACAGGTGAGAGGCCTCAATATCCTGAGGTTGCTAGGTGAGGGGCAATGTCATTCCTTACACAGGGTGATCTAAAAGCAGGCTGCTTGGTGTTCTTGGCTCCCCTACCTCCCAGCTGAGTGACCCTGGGCAAGTCATTTCATTTCTCTGTGACTCAGTTTCCTCATCTGTGAAAATGGGGCTATGACCAGACCTACCCTGTAGGGTTGTTGAGGGTGAAATAAGCCAGTATGCACTTAGAATAATGTGCTCTTTAAAGTTACCTCTTATTATTTGTAATGTAAGGATTCACTTCCTTCACCCAACAAATATTTATTGGGTACCCCCCATGGAACAGGCACTGGGCCAGATGCTGGGATCCAGCTGGCGCCAGGCAGAAGGGTCCCTGCCCTCCTGGACCTTCCAGTGAAGGCGGGTAAAGTAACGGATGCCTGTGGGTTGTCTGCCCCTGCCTGACACGGAGCACACCCTGATTCCTCGGTTCTCCTGGTAGAAGTAGAGCAAGGGTCACCAACTAAGCTGTCTACAGAGCAAACTAACCAGACAGCGCCAGGAGGCTGGAGATCCGTGGGGGATCCACGGGGGGTTTTTTCGCTTGCAAAGAGAGGCAGGAAGCCACTCAGCAGCTGTCTTTGCCCTGGTTCTTCAAATGTTGACCACGGTTTTAACTACTCTAATTACGTTTTTAAGTGGGATTGGGCCCGTGGGCCGCCAGTTGGCGACCTCCCTGGCGTGGCAGGTCTGCTTCAGGCCCTGAAATGCCCCGGGCTCCTCGCGGTGCCAGCGAGGCAAGGGTGGTGCTTGAGGAAGAGGGAGGCCTGGTCCCGGGGCCCTTCGCTGGCTTCTCTCCACCCCTTTCCCCAGCTCCCCGACGAGACCCCGAAAGGCAAGGAGCCAGGGGCGGGGCCTGAGAGCACGGGGCGGGGGAGGGGGCGCGGGCTTAGTCCGGGGCCCGAAACGCCCCGCCGAGCCGAGCTGTTGTTTTTTTTTCCCCCGCGCCCGGCCCCGAGCACCGCCCAGGCTCCCCTGCCGGGGCCCGCGGGGACACGCTCCCCTGGGGCGCCAGCCCGCTCTCCAAAAGCCAACAGACCCGAAAACAAGCGCTCCCCAGCCGTTGCCTTCCGAAGCCCCCAAGGACTTCACACAAACTGGCGGGGGACCCGGGGGCGCAGAACCACGCCCCCCACCCTCGGCCTAGGGGGAGGGAGGAGCCCGCTCTCCCCACCTTTCTCCCGGGTGCCTCCTCTCCTCCTCGCCCCCCGCACCAGGGGCCCAGCCCGATAGCCTGGAGCGCTCTTCCTACATCATCTGAGCTTATGTCCACAAGATTGTTGTTAGCTTCATTTTACAGATGAGGAAACTGAGGCCCAGAGAGGCTGCCTCTCTCATCCCAGGTCACGCAGCCCATAAGGGAGGGAGCCAGGATTGAAATCAAGGCCAGTCTCCCAGCAAAGTCAGAGATTTCCCCCTTCCCAGCCAGTTAATTTAGATTTCTGCACCTTGCCTGAAGCATTTTGTGTGGATGTATTGATTTTAGATGGATGGATGTTTAGGCAGACATAGAAGAAGAGAGATAAAGATACAGATGGTATCTAGGCACAGCAGATAATTTTATCAGGTGTCAAGTTGGGGGGGCGGGCAGATGTCCTTCCCCCAAATCTCCATCAACCCTCTGAATTCTTTCATTTTAATTTTTAGTTCAGAAAGATGTGATATTTGTTATTAATGTAACAGATACCCCTGTGCTCCCAATAGATGTTAAAATCTTAGCACATTTGTTGAGGCGGAAGAGACTTTTTAAAATATGGACAAATGATGTCTTCCCAATCTTACTAAAATGTAGTTTCAAGCCAAATCTCCTAGGCAGCCTTTACTCACCCCATCCAATTAGACCTAAGGCCCTCCTATTTTAAAATGTTGCTATAGGATCAACGGGGTCACCCTGGGTGACTATCAGGGCTGGGAGGCAGAAGCCTCCAGTGTTTAGGCACCTCTGAAATATTCGGATCCGGAAGAGCCCTTTGAACAGGCAGAGGAGGCAGCAAAAGTCTCCTCTTCCAGGAGTGCAATCTGAGGCCCAAGAAGTGACATGCCCAAGGCCAAAGACTGTCTCTTTCTCTTCCCTGGCCTTGCTTCTCCTAGTTATTGGCTGCTTTCCTTGGAACAGTGGATGCAGAAAGGAATGGGGAGCCTTCAGAGGAAGGGGAGGTGGGAGTCAAAAAAGCTCCTGGCATACACGCCATGGTGGTGGCTGGTCCGATCAGGGTAGTCAAGTAGAGATTTCAGGAGGGAGGTTGGCTGTTTCTCACTCACCTGGCATTGGGGCTCAGCTGGAGCTAATGGCAGCCATCTTGCCACTGTGTGGAACCTCAGCATGAAGCCATGAGCCATGCAGGAGAGCAAGGCAGAGTGACAGAGAGACCGTGTCCCAATATGACATCATTTGGGAACCTGGATCCACACATGCCTGAAGCTGGACCCACACCTCTTTTGTTTAAGCCAGATTTTTTTAAATTCTCGCAGGGACCTTGAATATCATATTCATGGCTCTGCCCCCAATGTCCAGAGCAAGCCTGGGAACAAGATAGGTGCTGAAATGCAAATTGGAGGTACCATATTATCCTCATTTTACTCTCCCTGAAATAGGGGGTGGGTAGGGGCAGAGGGGGGTGTTGATCTCATGCCCTGACCAGCTCAACTTTTAGCCAAAATTTCCCAATCATAGATGATATCTTATCTCTCTTCCAAAAACCTCCTGCTCCCCTCCCCAGCAGAATTAATTGCCCATTTTGCAGTTGGGGATAATGATTTTTCTCTCTCATTTTTTAAACACTGTGTAAGACACACTATATTGAAAATGCAGAAATCCAAAAGGAAAATTACTAGTAGACTCACCCAAGATTCAAGCTATGTTTTCCTTTGTCCATGTCACCAGCGTTTCGTTGTCCGCGTGCAAATTTTGCTTTCACAGATTTACAATAATATCCACATAAGACATTGAATTATATACATTATTTTAGACTACATTATTTTCCCCCTTAATTATCAGCCCTTTTCCCACACCCACTTCCAAGACTGGCAGCCTGCTGCGTAGCCTTTCATAAGGATTCTTTGTGCCCATATGGTCATTTTCAAACAAAAAGTACATATATGAGACGGGGTGGCTGGAATTAGTGTTCAAAGGTGCATTATGGTGTAGGCTCTGGATCTTCGTCCGCCTCCCACCCCCAACCCCCTCACTTGACCATCTTGATCACTTGACCACTTGATCAAGGAAACCCTCCAGGGCACTGGGATTAGCAGGAGCTCATTCTTTTTCATGGTCACATAATATGGCATGTGTGGATATATTACAATTTAACCTTTCATCTACCAGTGGGCTTAAATGTTTCCAAGTTATTTGTCACTTCAAAAAACATTTTAGCTCTCTCTGCCTGGAGGAGCCCACACCAAATCTTGATGTGTATTTCAGTCTTTCTCTCCCATTTCTCAGCAAGCTCTGTTCTTTCCCCCATTCCCCAAATAAATTCTTTTCACTGGCCAAAAAAAAGCAAACAAAACATTTTAGTAAATACCTTTTTATATTCATCCTTCCGTCCCAAGGTGGAATTTCAGGGGTGTGGTGGCTGGACAAAGGATATGTTGTTGAGGGGAGGGGTTGTTAATTGTATTTTCCTTACAGTTTGACATATTGCCAAATTTCTTTTCCCCCCAAACCTATAACAACTCATATTTCTACCAGCTGTGTATGAGTGTTTACCACCCCCCAATATCCACCAGAAGGAAGATATGACATCACCCCTTTTTTTCCCCCCCTGCTCTGATGGCAGAAAATAGCATTGATTGTGGCTCTAGTTTGCATTTTTCTGGACCACCAGTCATATTGGACTTCTTGGCAGTGTGGGTTTCCTCTTCTGTGAGATGCCTGGTCGTATCCTTAGCCCATTTGGAGGGCGCTGTCAATCCACAGGAGCCCTTTGACCATGTGTCATGGTTATTTATGTTCCAGAAGGTTCTGAGCTCCACTGGCAGGGAGCATAGCTTATTCCTAGCCACATTGCCAGCACCTAGCCCCGCGCCTGGCACGCAGTAGGACTTCGAGAAATGATGAAGGAAGGAAGGAGCCCTGCCAGCCTGGGAATTCTCCCTTATGTAGCCCTCAGGCCCAGTCAACTGGAGGCGGTTATGCATGTCCTCACGCTGGGGGTATTTGTCTATTTCGCCAGGCCAAATGTCACAGGAACCTTTCAGCAGAGCCTTTGAAGGGTCCCCTGGCAAAACCGAGCAGAATCCCATCATGGCAAGAGCCTCTTCTCTCTCTCCTCATCCGCCATAACCCCTGTGCCACAGAGGAGTGCCTGCCCAGGGAAAGTCCAGGTCCTTTCCTGGGGAAGCCAGTCTCAAACTCTTTCCTGTTGAGAGTTTGCTAGAGTGGGAGGGAAGGCATGGAGACACCCCCCCACCCCCAATGCTGACCCCACATTGTCTCTCCCCCCGGGGCCCTGCTCATGTAGTTTAGCTGGTTAGAAAGGAGCTGACTTAACCACGTGAGTGCCTTGTCTGGCTAATGAGGCAGCAGCTTTCAGGCAGCTGATCTGATTCCTGGGTTCCCCCTGGAGGTGGGGGGAACAGACTCCCCTTCTCATCTCCAAAGGAACATCTGCTGGAATCACTATGGACCCCATACCAAGCTCAGGAACACTGAAGTCTCAGTCCCACCCCCTAACTGCCTGGGGGCCAAACTCCTTGCAGCAAATGCTTACTGGGCATCTATTTTGTTCCAGGCGCTGTTCCAGGCACTGGGGATACACCAAAGACCAAACAGGCAACAGTCTCTGTACTCTTGGCACTGACATCTCAGGCAGGGCCCTGCAGAGTTTTTCTAAAGGGACAGACAGCAAATATGTTTGGCTTTTCAGTCTTTCTCTGCCTTTGTAGAGCGAAAGCAGCCACAGATAAGACCTAAATAAATGGGTGTGGCTGTGTTCCTATTAAACCTTATTTATGGACATATGAACACTGACATTTCCATTTCTTATAATGTTCACATGTCCCAAAATATTTAATTTTTTTTCCCAAACCATTTTCAAATGTATATGCCATTCTTAGCTCAAGGGTCATACAAACAAGCAGTGCTGACCCCTGTTCTAGAAGAATAATCAAAATTAAAGCTTCCATAACCCTCATATGTGCCAGGTACCGTCCTAGCGCTTATGTAAATTAACTTATTTAATCACCTTCATAATTCTGGGAGGTGGGTACCGCTATTGGTCCCACTTTCCAGAGAAGGGAACAGAGACACACAGAGAGCTGAAATAATTTATACAAGGTTATACCAATAGAAAATTGTGGGGTCAGAATTTGAATCCCAAAGCCAAAATGTGTGTTCTCACACAGCATTCTATACCGCCTCCTGCAAAAACCCAACAAAATAGTAAACAGCTTTCATCGTTGCGCAGCTCCTATGTGCCAGACAGAACGTACAGTAAAGGAATTAAACAACTTCCATTTAAAGCAGTGGACTCGAGGTGAGGACACCCCCTCCCAAGGGCAGTGCCGGGGACTTCTTTGCCTCCCTCCCTCCGCCCCACCCCACCCCTGCAGCCACCCTACCCCTCAGCCTTCCCCACACGCTGGCCACCTTTCAGCTTGAATCCCCCAGCCAGAAGGTTGTTGGCATCTTTTTAACACTCCCAGATACTTGGGAAGGGGAAAGATTCAAAGTTAAACAGCCCCGGGAGAGAAAGACAGACAGAAACTGGGGAGGTTGTGGGGCCCGAGAAAGCCTTTGGTGAGTGGAGGGATAGGAAGGCAGTGGGAATCGAGGGACGGACTCGGAAAAGACCCTCTTCCCCAGAGAAAGGAAACCTCAGGAACCCACCCCCAGCCCCGCCCTCACCTCAGCCCACAAAGGAAGCCCCTGCCTCCAGATCTTGAAGGGGGTGGGGGGTGGAAACAGGTGAGTGTTTGCGGCTCCCAGAGCGTGGGGGCTAGGCTTCTGGCATTAAACAAAGCCTTTTTATATTTAAACTGCCAGCCCAAGATTTTCAGAAAAGTTTCCCCAAGAGCTCACTGAGTGTGTGTGCACAAAAAATTATACACCGGTTTATAAACACAGTTGGATGCTGAAACGCACACGTGTACACGTTGAAACACCCCCCAGACGGTCGAGACCCTACCGCGGCTGCCCGCGAGCTCCCACGATCACCCACGTGCTGCGAAGGCGCTCTCGCCCTGTGCCGCAACCCGCCCTGCACACGGCGCGTATTATCTGCACACCCGGGTGTAGACCAGGCCCGGGAAGTTGGTTCCACCAGGAATTCCAGAGCCACGGGGTTGGGGGGGCGGGGGGAGGAGGAAGCCGCCGCAGCAGGAGGGAGGTGGGGGAGGTAGAGGTGGGAAGAGGAGGCGTGGGGGGAGAGCCCCCGCGCTGAAAGCAGGGCGCCGGGCGGAGGATGGGTGGGGGACGCGGGGGGAAAGGGCGGGAGCTCGGAGGCCCGGAACCCCACTAAGAGCCGCCCAGCTGGCGGTATGGGGGAGGGCCGGGCGGCAG
>JAQZBX010079773.1:0-13924 GCA_029593785.1 Cabassous unicinctus
TCAACGACCTAATCATAATTCCATCATGCCCAGATTAACAGATCAGATTACAGGCATGATCCAATTTTTGGAATTCATAATTACATCAAATTCCCCAACGGTTACAAGGGGTATAGGGTTTTTCTTTTTGGAGTAATGAAAATGTTCTAAAATTGAATGTGGTGATGAAGGCACAACTCTGTGATTATAGAGCGCCATTGATATACAATTTTAATGGATTGTGTGGAGTATGAATATATCTCAATAAAACTGCTAAAAAAATCAAATTATATACTGTGAAAGAACATTCTTATATGCAAATAGTCCTTTGATTGCTAATAGTCCTGTGATTGATAGCCAAGAGAATAACCCCCTTCAGGTACCAAGGCATCTACTAAACAGTTTTGTTAACGCCCACAGAATTCTTACAATTCACAAGACACTTTCACATATTGTATTATTTTACTTTATCTACACAAGCCTGTGACTTATGTATCATTTTTTTCTTCCTTACAGATGAAGAAACCAGAGATTAGGTGAGTTACCCAGGTCAGGTAGTTAGAAAATTAAAGAGTTGGGATTCAAATTCAGGTGGAAACTAGGTCCATCAATCTTCATTTCATGAACCAAATGCAAAGGAATCTCATTTTCTAAGTAAATGCCTTCACTGCTATTATAAACCCAGTCATGTAAGGTAGGGGCAGAAAGTCATTTACCTATCAAAGTAATGACTGAGATGGTCCCTATCCTCAGCTTAAAAGAAGGAAGTGAAACAGATACATCTTTCTGTCTAGAGAGAGATGAAAGATTCTGTTTGCCCAGATGGCCTTGACAGGGGGTGGGTTCTGTGAGACCTGTTCTTTATAAAGAAAAGGGAAATGTCACCAGACTTTCATATCTGTAAAGAAGGAGTAAAACATAGTACCAACTGTCAGTACTTCTCTCTTAATAAGAAAACCACCTTTGGAACAAAATCAGACCCACACTGGAATGGAATAGAATGTCCTGGACATGACAAGTTCTAACTTGGTGTGTGATTATTAAGAAGCAAGCCCTCCAATCCTGTTGAGTCAATGGACAGTATCTATTTTCAGTTCTCAACTTGTCCTGAAGTTGAGTTTGCTCTTTGCCAAGTTGAACCAGCAATGCATCTGCGGGGACTGATGAACCACATTACCTAGGAAGAAAGCAACAGATAGATAGTGCTGTGAATTCTTATCTGGATAAAAGTGTCCAAAAGTGAAGCTGCTATCTAGTCATGAAGCCAAACCATACAGATGAATAAAACCATTCATTAACAGCAGGAAAAGAGAGGAGGTGCCCTGTTTGGCCGAACTCCATATTCCCTGGGGAACCAGGTGTCCCTTTTTCTACTTCTCTTTACAGTTCCAAACGGTACACAGTTTAGCCTGAGAATCAAGTTTTCCCTGCAGACTGCTTTGCCTGTGTGCTTGACATCTGCTGTCCAGACCTCCTGCTGAGTATGTGTTCTTCCCTCCTGACCACCCTTTTGGTCACTGGGTTCCAACTGGCTTTTGGCATTCCTCACGTCCTAGAGCATTCTTTTGGGATTTCTGGTCTCTTTGGTTGCTTTCTGCTTGCTTAATTTCTAGCATCCTCTGAATTCTGCCTTTCTTTGGCTTCTGGACCACTGATTTTTCCTGTCCTTTGGTTCTTTTGTACCTCTCAACTCATTTCTCCATGCTTGGCCCACTGCCTCACTGATACCCACTTCCCAAAGAACCACCACTGATGACAATCTCAGAAATGACATATTTAGGGCTTGAAGTGGAGCAATCAATAGGAAATTCTCTTCTGGAAAGAGGAAATGAAGAATTACAGTGGTAGTGAGTTTAGCATTCTTTAGACCTGCATCTCTGAGAGTCAATAATGGAGAACATAAAGTGAAAAAGACTGAATTCAAATAGAAAGTTTTTTGCTACTGGTAATACAGTTAATAAAATAGTAATCATTAAGAAGAATTTAAAATAAGAAACCTGATACATCATTGATCCTTAATAATGCTCTATTTTTTATATCAAGAAAATTTTGCTCCTTTGAATTAAATGCTTTTAGCTTATTATAAAACTTTGAATATATGAATTTAAATTTTAAAAATGAGTAAAATATTTTAACATTCACAGACATTTATAACAGAGAATTTATTTTTTAATGTCCCAAATTTGAAACCGGTGCTTAATTTTAAATCTAATTTAATTGTGCTATTTTCATAAGGGCTCCTTTTGAAAGGTTTAATATTAGGTTGTAGGAATTTAAGAGAGTTAATCCTTAAGTTACATATATAACAAGCAGTTCTGTACTAGCAGCATGTTTTTCTTATGAATAAAATATGTAACTTACTCTTGTCCCTTAAAAGATTATGAATTATGTGACTCCAGAATTATGTGACTCCAGTTGGAATTTTCCTTAGACTCAGAAGTAATAGCAAATCCAGTCACTTCTATATTTGCCAACGAATAGTATAACCTTTGGTTTGTTTTAATGTGAACAGAGCAAAGTAGCAGAAATAGGTAGGGAGTCAGACAGCCTGTAGTAGAATTCTGGCTGTGCAATTTCACAGCGTAACCTCTTCCCACCTGAGAAAGATGTTTAACCAACTCCAGACCCACATTCCGAGACACAGGGTCAAGTCATTGTTGCCACTTGTTTGTCCTTGACCAGATTCTGAACTTTAGCTCTTTCCTTGTGCTGCTATTCTTACAACTAGACCTTTTTCTTGGTGCCTATTTCAAAATGTATCTTCCAGTTGCCTCATAGCACAGTTAGTCGCCTCTGTTTGGAGCCTTACTCTGTACACAGGTGGTGGTACTTGCCTGTCCTTGGAGAGACCTCCCACTTAACCACCTTCAATCTGCTGGTCTGAATACCAGAGTACTATCCACCTCTGGACTCCTTGACTCGCTCTGTTCTGACCACCTGCTGCTTTGGGGCACCTTTCGACAGCTACTTTCATGAACTATGGCCTGCTACCCTGAAATATTTTGAGTACCTGTTGGCGGGTCAGTACTCCCAAGTTCCAGTTCTATCTCAATGCATGAGTTAAAGACTGGTTCTCTTCCTCTCTCTCGTATTACTGCACCATATCCAGCCTACTGCTGAGATTCCATGTAGGTGATTCTACTTTGTATGATCCTACAGCATCAACAAATTGTTAGGTTATGTTCATTACAATCTGTTTAACAAGACAAAGACACGGGTGACATAGCTTAATGTAACAATGGTCAAAAGTTTTACCAGAGTTGGTGCCTAAGGGGACTAGTTTTATCAGGAAAATTAATTTGAGTGGAAAGGTTCAT
Source organism: Cabassous unicinctus (assembly GCA_029593785.1). Lineage (NCBI taxonomy): Eukaryota > Metazoa > Chordata > Mammalia > Cingulata > Chlamyphoridae > Cabassous > Cabassous unicinctus. Next base: position 3,297 of record JAQZBX010079773.1, read on the forward strand.
TCCCTGATAACTAAAAAATGGGTTTTTACCTTAATAAATACTTTATAACATATTCCCTCATTTAATCTTCATTCAGCTTTATTTACAACTTGCCACTGAAGAAAAAACTGAGGTGTAGAGATGTTAAATAACTTGCCCAAGGCCACACACCAAGACAGTAGCAGAGTCAAGATGGGAACCAAGGTCTACCTGTCTCCAGTGGTTCATATATAGAGCTCTTAACCACTGCATGGAAACAAGAAACACTGAAACAAACAAACAAAAAGAAAAGATGATGGATGGGCTCCATAAGATATTTGTAATCCCTATTACATTTTCTGAATTTATATTACATTGGTTCCAATTGGATCTTATTGAGAATAATCAGTGAGGAAACATCTGGGTCCTTTAAGATCTCTGCTGTCATCTGAAAGAATCAGATGTTTCCTGGATTTGGATGGTAATTCTTATGCTCAAGAGAATTGGGAAGTGTTTAGGCTTGATCTTCAGGAGGAAGAAAACACCACAAATCACCCAATGAACGGTGCTCTGACAGTGCTGCCAGGGCATCTCCTGCTAAATTATATCTCCGTAGTTTTCCTCTTCTGTAGAGAATATGGTGTATCCATATACACAAAATTAAGAAGGAGTGCAACCATATTGTAAAATGCTATTTGAATATTGCGAGGCTGACAATCAGTGTAGGCAAAAACCCCGAGACTATTGCTAGAGCCTACAAATATTCTCAGAAGATCTCAGAGCAAGTTTATATCCTGCCAAAGTCTGTAATCCACCATAATAAGATGATCCCCTCAATAATTCCCAGGTTTCATGCAATGTTCCCCTATCACACTTGCTGCGGTCATTGTGAACTCTAAATATGTCTTTTTTTTTTTTTTAGATTTATTTATTTATTTATTTATCCCCCCCTTGCTGTTTGTGCTTGCTGTGTGTCTTCTCCGTGTCTGCTTATCTTCCCCTTGCTGTGAGGTCCCGCTGCATCAGCCCCTCGCGCCGCGCGGGCCGGCCTGCCCTCACAAGGAGGCCCCGGGAAGCGAACCCAGGGCCTCCCATATGGTAAACGGGGGCTCTATCCACTGAGCCACTCCCGCTTCCCTAAATATGTCTTGTAGTGCAACATTTTCACTAGAGAGACTTTCAGTTTTCAGAATTATAGTGTTATGCCTCAAGTTAGAAAAATCCTAGCACCAAATTATTACAGGTGTGTATTAGTCAGTCAAAGGAGGGCTGATGTAAAATACCAGAAATCAGTTGGTTTTTATAAAGGGTATTTATTTGGGGTAGAAGCTTACAGTTACCAGGCCATAAAGCATAAGTTGCTTCCCTCACCAAAGTCTATTGCTACGTGCTGGAGCCAGATGGCTGCCGATGGCTGCAAGGGTTCAGGCTTCCTGGGTTCCTCTCTTCCCGGGCTGCGTTTCTCTCCCGGCTCAGCTCCTCTGTTTCCTCCACAAGGTCAGCTGTAGACTACGTGGCTCTCTAGCCTTTGCCTGTCTCCACAAGGCCAGCTGTGAACTGTCAGGCGAATGGCTCGTCTCTTTTCTAGGGGCCTTCTCTCCTTCCTCACGACCAAGCTCCTCTGTATGCTTACTTCCCAGGGCTTCAGCTCAAGACTCCGCATCAGAACTCCAACTCAAGAACTCCAACTCTGTCCTTTGCCATGTTTTTTATCTTTGAGACCCCACTCACCAAGGGGCGGGGCTCAACGCCCTACTGATGTGGCCCAATCAAATCCCTAATCATAACTTAATCATGCCCAGATGAACAGACCAGTTTTCAAGTATAATCCAATATCTGTTTTTGGAATTCATAACTATATCAAACTGCCAAACTGCTATAAGGTGGTTCCTTTTGTTGGGAAATGGTTCAAAAATAATATTTCTTCAGGGAATGTACAAATGAGAATAAAGAACTGCATAAAGATCATATCATTCATGATTTCTATTTCTGATTTTGACTGTTGCTTTCAAGTTAACAACATTTTAAAGACCTGTTCTGAGAAGCAGATGTGGCTCAAGCAGTTGGGCACCTCCCTCCCACATGGGAAGCCCTGGGTTCGGTTCCTGATGCCTCCTAAAAATAAGAGCAGACAGCAAACCCAAACAATGGCGGGGGTGGGGTGGGGTGGGGTGGGGTGGGATAAATAAATAAAATAAATCTTTAATAAATAAAATAAATCTTTAAAAAAACCTTATTTTTTTTGTGCTTTTATTCTCCTGGTAGCTTCACTCATTCAAACATTCTTTCACTTATTCAAACATTCTTTCATTCTTTCAACAAATGTTTATAAGTTATCTTCCACATGCCAATTACTGTGCTAGGTATTAGGAACATAGCAATGAATAAAACATTGCCCTCAACTGCCAATAATTCCTTTATTTAAAAGCATACCACATTAAAACCAAATACACAAAATATCTGCTCTACCTTATATTACGTTTCTTGTATTCCATACTCTGAACATCATTTTATAACATTTAGGACACAATGGAGTCTTAATATTTGGTGGCGGTGTTAGTGAAAAATTGGAGAACCACTGTATTTTTAAATTCCAATATCCAAGTTGTCTTTTCATAGAAGATAGAAGAGCGCTCTGCCACTCATTTTAGCCTATGTTCTCATGACTAAAATACATCCAGATTTCATTTTCCTGGGATGCAACTTCAGTCACCACCTTGCCTTACCAAAATGCTGCACCATCTAGTGGCAAAAGAAGGTAAATATAGGCCACATAATGTAAAGAAAGAAATTCACTTGTCTCTGTTCTGTTCCATGGATAATTTCATGTAAAACATGTTTGTTTTAAAACATAGACTCTTTTAACTTGAATCATTAATGCAGAGCCTAATATCTTCCCTTCTTCTATTCTTTTTACCATTCCCTTTCCTGCTTCCCATTTTGAACCTTCAGTGAAGCTCCTGATTGAGTCTACTTTCCCAAATTACTTTCTATGACTTTAATTCAGAGGTCATAAATTCAAATGCCTACAGGAAACAGACAGGGAAGATAAATAAGTGATAGGGGTTGGGGCCAAAAACTAGGGAGTGGAGAGGACTGTGGCAAACCACAGAATACAGGCCCATGCAGAGGAGATCACCGGTACCGGTCATCTGTGTCAGCCTACTGCTGATACTTGAATGAAAGGTTTGGTTAGAAAATCTTCTGAGTTTCAAAAGAGCCATGATTCTGGAGGTTTAAGTAAAATGTCCCAACTTGTAAATGTTGGATGGGCCAAACAAAACGTGTCTCCCCAGGGATGCCATTTGTGGCCTCTGCTCTCACTGGTAATGAATTCAAAACAAAGCACAATATGCTTCCAGAATATCCTTGAAGGAAATGAATTGAGTTCTGTGATCCAACCCAGCATGAAGGAAAAAAGGAAAGGAAGAATTCTTATCAGGAGTGTGGTTTGTTACTGGTCTAATTAGTACATTTTCATTAGTCTAATTTGTAGGTATTCATTCTGCGGTTTTAAAAAACATAATAAGGTAATCCATCTTTTATGTAAGAAAGAAAGGATAAAATAGTATTCAATTAAATATATGTTTAATTTTATTCGTATAAATAAACACTTTCCCTGGCCCTGGAAGGATACATTAAAAATTAATAAAAGTGATTATCTATGGGGAGTTGGGGGAGGGCAAGCTAGAAAGCCTGAGTGTGGGAGTAAGATGTCTCAATGCATATTTTTAATTTAGTTTTTATGTTTGAACCAGGTGAATTCATTACATATGCAAAAATTAAAATTTTAAATTAAAATAGAAATCATCAAAATATCTATTTTTTGGTGTGGTTTTTTTGTTTGTTTTTGTTTTTAATTTAAGAACATGTGAGTTTACAAAACAATCATGCACACCATAAGGATTCCCATACATCACCAACAACTTACATTATTGTGACACATTTGTCACAACTGATGAAAGAACATTGCTATAATATTACTGCTCCCTATAGTCCATACCTTATATTTGATGTATTTTTCCTATAAATCATCCTATTATTAACACCATGTATTAGTATTGTATATTTGCTATAGTTCATTAGAAAATGTTCTCATATTTATACTGTTAACCACAGTCCATCATTTACCAAGGGGTTCATGTGTTATATGGTCCCCTGCCTTATACAATCCATCCAAAGTGTACCCTCAGTGGCTCTCAGTGTCATCACAGATTTGTGCTGTCCTCTTCTCAGTTTTTGTGGTGTATTTTAAATTTTTATTTATTTATTTACTTTAATTAGAGAGGTTGTGCATTTGCAAAATTATCATGCATACAGGATTCCCATACACCACCCCACCACCATCATTCACCCTCATTCACCACAGGGTTCACTGTATTATACAGCCCCATGCCTTGTACAATTCATCCACAGTGTGCACTCACTGGCTCTCAGTATCATCGCAGAGTTGTGCTGTCATCACCTCAGTCAATTTTAGAATGTTTTCATTACTCCGAAAATAAAATTCCCATGACCCCACATACTCCCTGTAGCCGTTGGGCAATTTGATGTAATTATGAATTCCAAAAATATATATTGGATTATGCTTGTAAGCTGATCTGTTCATCTGGGCACGATTAAGTGATGATTAGGGCGTTGACTGGGCCGCGTCAGTAGGGTGTTGAGCCTATGGGTGGGGAATAAAATATAAAAGGCATCACAAAGAACAGAGTTGCAGCAGTTCTGAAGTTGGAATTTTGATGTTGGAGAGAAGACCCCAGGAGAAGAGAAGCGAGCCGTTCACCTGATAGTCTACAGCTGACCTTGTGGAGGAACCAGAGGAGCTAAGCCCGGAGAGAAACGCAGCCCCAGGAAGAGAGGAACCCAAGAAGCCCGAACCCTGGCAAACGTCAGCAGCTGTCTTGCTCCAACACGTGGCAATGGACTTTGGTGAGAGAAGAAACTTACGCTTTATGGCCTGGTAACTGTGGACTTCTACCCCAAATAAATACCCTTTATAAAGACCAACCCATTTCTGATATTTCACATTAGCACCCCTTTGACTAATACTCTCCTCTATTATTGATCCTTAGCATTGATATAGTATCTTTGTGGCCACTGATGAAAAAAAACTATACCTATAGCCTGTAAGTTACATTAGTTGTACTTTTTAAAAGACTTATTACTTTATTTATTTATTCCCTCTCCACCCCGCCCCGCTGTTTGTGCTCGCTGTCTGCATTCGATGTGTGCTCTCTGTGTCTGCTCGTCTTCTCTTTAGGAGGCACCAGGAAACAAACCTGGAACCTCCCATGTGGGAGGGACGTACTCAATTGCTTGAGCCACCTCAGCTCCCTGCTTTTGTTGTGTCTGTCATTGTCTTTTCTCTGTGTGTCTCCTTGTTGCGTCATCTTGTTGCATCAGCTCACTGCACCTGCCTATTGCAACAGTTTGCTGTCTTGCTTGTCTTCTCTAGGAGGCACCAGGAACCAAACTGGGGACCTCTCATATGGTAGGTGGGAGCCCAATCACTTGAGCCACATCCACTTCCCTGTATTTTCTTTTTTAATTTTTATTGCAGACAGGTATGATGGGCTGAAAAATAAATTAGGGAGCATAAAATATATAACAAGATAAAATTTTGTGAGTGAAGTAAACTTATAAAACCAGTTCAAGAAGGAAAGAGAACATTGTTACATATCTGCTGCTAAAGAAAAACTTTTCACTTATTCTCTAAATGGATGATGCTCTTTAAATGATATCAAATGATCATGGTATTTATATTTCATTGGACACATTTAACAGTTGTGTGGTGGTTTTATTTTCAAATGAGCATATTTGCAACACACTAGAAATTACTTCCTTCACAACTATTTAATTTTATGGTAAACTTTTAGATGTCGATATAAAAGTGGACAAGAGGATGCATATATTTTTTCAAAATTCTTTTGGGAGTATACAAACAAAAAGTTCAAAGATCACTGATCCTGATTTTCCTATATTGGAAACCACTCCTTTGTCTCATAAAACAAAAAATACTGGCCAAAGTGTGGGGAAATTGGCACTCTCATACATTGCTGGTGGGAAAAATAATATGATGCAGCTTGTGTTAGTCAGCCAAAGGGATGCTGATGCAAAATACCAGAAATCTGTTGGCTTTTATAAAGGGTATTTATTCGGGGTAGAAGCTTATAGTAACAAGGCCATAAAGTGTAAGTTACTTCTCTCACCAAAGTCTGTTGCCAAGTGTTGGAGCAAGATGGCTGCCAATGTCTGCAAGGGTTCAGCCTTCCTCTTCCTCCTAAGGCTCTGTGGTCCCAGCTTCTTCCAATATCACCTTTAGGCTGGTATACGTCTTGGCTTTCTCCCGGGGCTCATTTCTCTCCATGCTCAGCTGCTCTGTTCTCTCCACAAGGCCAGCTGCAGACTATCAGGCTCTCTCTCTTTCCAGGGCCTCTGCCGTATCTATGGAGACGTCTCTATTCCTCTATGTTCTTCTCCTGTGTGTTTACTTCCTGGGGCTCCAGCTCAAAAAACTCTATTGTGTCCTCCTTCTCTGTGTCTTTACTTCCCCAGGCTCTACATCAAAACTCCAACTTTCTCCTCTGCCATGTTGTTTTCTCTGTGAGTCCCCACCCACCAAGGGGGTGGGGACTCAATGCCCTACTGACGTGGCCCAATCAAAGCCTTAATCATTATTTAATCAAATAAAGGTGAAACCTCTGAATTCAAACCAATCTAATAGGCCCAGAGGAACAGACCAGTTCACAAACATAATCCAATATCTAGTTTTAGAACTCATAAACAATATCAAACTGCTACACAGTTGCTGTGAAAAACAGTTACGCAGTTCCTTTAAAAGTTAAATATAGAATTACCAAATGACCCAGCAATTCCACTCCTAGGTATATACCCCCAAAGAACTGAAAATAGGGACTCTTGGCCTTGTTATGTTACATACGTGATGACTAAGAGGCCCCAACTCAGCACCGCAGAACACAACCATATGGGTTGTAAGCCATTTTTAAGTACACAATTCAGAGGTATTAATTACTTTTACAATGTTGTGCTACCATCACCACCTTCCATTACTAAAACTTTTTCATCACCCAAAAGAGAAACTCTTTACCCTTTAAGCAATAACCCTCCCTCCCATTCTCCCTCCCTCCAGCCCCTGGTAACATCTAATCTTTCTGTCTCTGTAAATTTGTTTACTCTAGATATTTCATATAAGTAGAATCATAAAATATTTGTCCCTTTGTGTCTGGCTTATTTACTTAGCATAATGTTCTCAAGGTTCAATCATGTTGTTGTATTTATCAGAACTTCATTACTTTTTACAGTTGCATAGTATTCCATTGTATGTATATACCACATTTTATTTATCCAGTCATCTGTTGATGAATACAGGTTGCTTCTACCTTTTACCTATTGTGAATAATGCTGCTATGAACATTGTACACAAATATATGTTCCAGTTCCTGTTTTCAATTTTTGAGAGGTGTATACCTAGGAGTGGAATTTCTGAGTCATTTAGTAATTCTATATTTAACTTTTGAGGGATTGCCAAACTGTTTTTCACAGCAGCTGCATCATTTATATTCCCACCAGCAGTCGATGAGAGTTCTAATTTCCCCCACTCTTGCCAGCACTTGCTATTTTACAGTTTTTAAAGAATAAGCACCCTATTGGGTGTAAACTGGTATCTCATTGTGGTTTCCATTTGCATTTCCCTAATAGCTAATGGTGTTGAGCATTTTTTCATGTGTTTATTGGCCGTTTGTATATATTTATATATATATTTTTGAGAAATGTCTATTCAAGTTTTTTGTCCATTTTTTAATTGGGTTGTTTGTCTTTTTGTTGTTGAGCTGTAAGAGTTCTTTGCGTATTCTGGATATTAAACTCTTATCAGATATATGATTTCCAAATATCTTCTCCTATTCTGTAGGTTATCTTTTCACTTTAGATGTTCGGAAGCTAGGTCCAGTAAATGACATGAAGAATGACAGAATCACTGCAATGAGAGTGAAGAGGAGGGCAAAGTGACAGGCAGAAAGTATTCGACTCAAATTTTCCACAGACCAATCTGCTTGAATCCATGGTGGAACGCATCCAGGTGGATTTAAAGCCAGAAGTCTTGTGAAGACCTCATCATATCTGCCTATCACAAGGCCCTCAACAAGGACTCTCGGGGGCTATGTTAGTCCCAGATTTCTCTCTTGGGCTTCCGGGACATGTTATGACAAAAGAATTAATCCCAGGGGAGTGGATGTGGCTCAAGAGGTTGAGTGCCTGCTTTCCACACGGGAAGTCCCAGGTTCGGTTCCTGGTGCCTCCTTAAAAAAACAAATACAAACAACAAGGAAAACAGATGAAAAAACCAACTAGGGAGACAATGTGGCTTAGTGGTTGAGTGCCGGCTTCCCACACACGAGATCCTGGGTTCAATCCCTGGTTCCCAGTACTTCAAAAAAATAAAAAAATTTAAAAAAAGTATTAATCCAAGCTTGAAATGTAAATTCTAAACTACTTTTCCCATTCAAATAAGAACTGGATATTAACCGTATTTAATCTTTCTTGATGCTTAATGGAAACTGAATAATTCTTATCATTAATTTCAACCTTTGTCCTTGTAATCTCTGTTTATATACTTTACTACCAGAAAAGAAAGTCTGGCTCTTCCTTGTGGATACTGCTGTACTGGCAGCTTTCTCAGAGCCCTCTACCACTGGACTTGGAGGTGGGAGAAGGGTCCTCTTAATCCTTTAGACTATTTTCCCTTCCTCCTTCAATTCCTCCCTCTGTCCAGAATTTTTTTTAACTCATGCCCTCTGATGTTGTCACCCCAACCCCCACTAATAGTTGTAGTTACCTCACCGTCAGATCCATCTGCCTTCTTTCTCAAGGACTTTAACTTTCTGCTGTCGGCATCCTCTCCAGTACTTCCCTTGTCCTAAATCTTGTTGTTTTCAATATTTATACACAGAGAATCCTTACAATTCTCTGTCCTTGACTCTCCTCCAATGACTCTGTCCTCCATCCCCTCGACTACTTGCTGCCAATGGACATACTCCATCCTAGAATTCATCACTTCTCCATAATCTCAATTTTATGCATCCCATTCTCTAATAACCATCTTGTTGTAGTCACTGCAGAAGCGAGATGGAACCTAAAATTTTGTTCTGATGTCAAGACTGAGTGTACCACACATGCACCAAGAGAGTATGAAAAGGTTTATTACCCACATAATGAAGCTTTCTAGGGAAAGCAGAGCAGGCTCTTAAACAAGTCCAAAAATGGCTTGAGTAAGCAGAGAAAGTAAACTAGTAATCCAACTTCCTGCTTAGAGTTTTTATGGTGGTTAGGAGGTGAGGCCAGGGTGAGATGGTTCCCTCACACAGCCTGGGTCTTGCTTGGTATGAACTTCCACCCTGGCACCAAAGAAGGGAGCTCCCGAACTTTCTTACCAGCTTTCCCAGATGTGGGGCAGTAGGGAAGAGGAGAAAGGCAGCTTGCAAACTGTTAGCAAATATAAAAAATGGAGTCAGATTCCTTATTATATGCACTTCTCCTCTTTCCAGATCATTCCCTCTTGTTCCCTACATCAACCCTTACAAGGACTTGCAATTCATTGATTTTTACCACCTGTTCACTGTCCTTAATCCCTCATTGTCCACTTTTCCTCTTCATTCAGCTTAAACTCCATGACGAATAATAATCACTACCTTGCATACATCCTCAGCTTCTTGCTCCTCTCTTCAGGCTCTTATTCTCTTGGTAAAACCTGATTGAATTCTCAACCTACTCTAAGCTTGTATCCTGGCAGCCAATTTTTGCTAATGAAAAAAAGCACAATCACATTAACATGTCCCACTTAAATTCATGACCATGAACCTCAAGTGGGCCCTTAATGACACTCAGCAAGCACACTACGTGCTCCTAGTCCATTCATTCTCCCATTCTTCTAGACGACTATTTCACACCTTCTTTTCTCTCCTCAAACCTCCATTACTCTTCCCTACCTCTTCTCAGCTTCCTATGTCTCTGAGAAAATTGAAACAACCAGAAGAGAACTTCCACAGACCCCCACCACTACCCCTAAACACCTGCCCACCTTTTTCCATAGTTGAACAGTCTGTGCTCCTTGATGTACCATCTTCATTTGGCTTTCAGGGAATTTTACTCTTGGCTTTCCTTCTTTCATTCTTCCTTTTCATTTCCTTCTTCTTGGCTTTCCTTCTTCTTGACACCCGTGTCAAATGTTGCCTACGGGTCAAATGGGTGAGGACTGAGAACTGATCATTGGATGGAGACCATTGATAACCTTCCAGGAGAGCAACAGGGGAATAACTTGATTGAAGTGGATTTAAGAAAAAATGGGAGGAGAGGAATTTGGAGATGGCTAATAGAGACAACTCTTGTGAGCAGTTATGTTGCAAAGGGGAGCCCCAAAATGCGTCAGTAACTGGTGGTGGAAGCCGAGTCAAAAGCAGGTTGAAAAAAAGTTGGGAGAAATATTTGATGAGAATTATCCAGAAGAGAGGGAAAAATTAATGTAGGAGTGAGATGGGAGAATTGCTGGAGTGGTGTCCTTGAGAGGAATAGAGGGTTTGGAATCTAGCACACAAGTGGAAGGATCATCTGTAGACAGAAGCACAGACAGACTGGATTCTAGTCTATTTACA
>JAQZBX010079774.1:0-13925 GCA_029593785.1 Cabassous unicinctus
CACTTCTACATTTACCACAACCCTTTCCCTTCAAGTAATCCAAGTCATAACCATATATTCATTTCAGAAAAGTAAGCTCATGGTCATATTTTATGTTTTCATAACATTTTACTCAGCAATTTCACATACATTACCTCCATATGTGCTCAGAACTACTCAGGGCAGTAGGAAGACTAGTGTTGAGGATTTCCATGTTAAACATAAGGATATAGCCTAAGAAAATGTGTATCCTCCTGAAGGGGACTGAGCTACTAAGTCTGATTGCCAGAACTGTAATAGTGTTAATAGTTTATACTGAGCACTTACAAATGTGCTAGCTTCTATGCTAAAGTTTTTTATGTGCATTATCTTGTGTAGTGAATACTGTAGTGTGCCCCAGGATCCCCTTCAGTAACTCAGAAGTGAATGAGATACTCCTTTCCCTAATTGCCAGGACGGTAGACTGCTGTGGCTCACAGATGCAGCTGAAGGGAGCTGCTTTACCTGAGGACATGTCCCCTCATGGTCCACATCCAATGACTGGTGGATTTAGGGGCTGAAAGGCCTTGCCCCCTTCCCTCAATTTGGGACAATCCTGAAGGGCACCCCATCTCCAGAGCTCTCCATGGGATCAAATGACACCTTTATTGCAATTGCATCACAATCCAACTTCCCCTTCTGTCTAATCATGCTTCCCTCACTCCCTCACAAGAGTTGTCCCTGAGAGCTCTCTCTAATAAATCTCTGCACACAAATCTCCATCTCTGTGTCTGTCCCAGGCAAACCCACCGAAGACATCTTGTTGAAAACACACAAAAACACTGAGCAAGTATTATTCTTGCCTCCATTTTACTGAGGAGGAAACAGAAGCTTAATAAGGTTAAGTAATTTGCCCAAGGTTACACAGCTATTCAATAAAAGTGTCAGGAAAAGAAACCAGGCTTTCTGGCTCCAGAGGCAACTCCTTAACCTTCTTGCAATGCTCATTCTACCACTTTTCACACCTACCTGTCTATCTTGCCACTTTGTCGTATACAATTCTACCCTGGAGGAAGGAAGAAAGCATATTTTGCCTCTATCCTCCTTCAAGGACAAGTTCTGCAGACCAGAGTTTAAACCTTTAGATGGAAAGACAGGATTATTATGTAATTATGAACTAGGGTCCAAAGGAAACAGACCAGCTGTATTCAGAGCCTAGAAGTAAGGTTGAAGAGTAAGAATGATCAAAGCTAACATAAAATACTCATCCCCAGGCTCCTTGTAGGAAGATTTTGATATAGTAGGACTGAAGCCTTTAAAACAGGTCCCAGTGTTCTGTACTTTAAACAAGCACCAGGTGATTCTCTTAGGATCAGGCAAGGTTGGGAAATGATGAGTGGACCAACAGGGAAAAGAAGGAACTTTCTACTTTGGGTTTGTCCTGAGCCAGGGGATGGAGATGGGGATAATCAAAGCAATCTCCAAAAATGCAATAAAATATATTTAAAACCATAGTATACTGAATGTGATTTAAGATTTCTTTGAGGATTCAAAAGGACCTCCAGATACTACCTGGCCATCATCACAAACACTGCCACTATCTTGGAAAGAAAAAATACTAATCAAAAGATTCTGACAGAATGCCAAGGAACACTGAGTAGAGTATTTAGCTGAACCAAAACAGCAAACTGTTGGACCAAGAGCATTATGAGTCAGGAGACCTGGATTCATGTTCCAGCTCTGTCAATTATTCTGCTGGGTGCTATGTAAAAGTGGCTAGACACTTTTACAAAGGAGTAAACGTGGGCCAGAAAGGTGGGGCATAATGGATTAGTGCTTTCTACACCCAAATGCATGCCAAAATTACTAGGGGAACCCACAAAAGGCAAATACAGCTTCTGAAGAACTTCCCAGACCTACTTGATTTGAATTTCCAGGGCTGGGGTCCAGGAATCTGGACATTTCCAGAATACTTCATGTGATTCTGAAGCACAAATCATTCATTTATGAAAGTTTGTAAAATGGCAGCTCTACCTCACCTCCAAGATCCCTTCTAGTTCTACCAATAGGGGGAACTGATGAAATAGGTTTCCCCCAATCATTTCTGAAGATATAGTATATACTGTACTCCTAGAGTTACTCTCCTTTTAAAGAAATTAGCATGGGGGGATGGGGCAGTGAAACAACCATTGGAATGAAATTTAACCCTGTTCGTAACATAAGACCTAGAGATTGCTTATTTCTGCTCTCATTCATTATGGTGGTTTGGAACTCTATGTAGTCCCAAAAATAACATTCCTAAAGTGAATCCATTCCTATGGGTGTAAACCTATTGTAAGTAGGACCTTTTGATTAGTTACTTCAGTTAAGGTGTGGCCCAGGGTGGGTCTTAATCCTCTTACTTAAGTCCTTTATAAATGGAATGAATACAGAGAAAGAAAAAGCCAGGGAAGCAAGAAGTTGAAAGCAACAAAACCTGGAAGAGAAGGGAGAGACCAGCAGATGCCGTCATGTGCCTTGCCATGTGACAGAGGAGTCTAGAATCACCAGCAGCCGATCCTCAGGAAGAAAGCTTTGCCTTGATGATGTTTTGATTTGGACATTTTCACAGCTTCAATAAATCCCCATAGTTAAAGTCAGCTCATTTTTTGGTATCTGCTTTCGGCAGCTTAGCAAACTAAAACAGATTTTGGTAACAGAAATGAGGTGCTACTATTGCAAATACCAAAAAAAGCAGTGTAACTGGGTAATAAGTAGAGGCAGGAAGAGTTTTGAGATGTTTTATAGAAAAGGCCTAGATTGCTTTGAAGAGACTGTTGGTAGAAATATGGATGCTAAAGGAACTTACGATGAGGTCTTAGACAGAAATAATGACTATGCCAATGTGAACAGGAAGAAAAGCAACCCTTGTTTTAAAGTGGCAGAGAATTTGGCAAAATTGAGTCCTGGTGTTAGATGGAAGGCAGAATTTGAAAGTGACGAGCTTTGATATTTAGCTGAGAAGATTTCCAAACTAAATGTGAAAAGTGCTGCCTGGTTTCTCCTTGCAGCTTATAGTAAAATGCAAGAAGAAAGGGATATGCTAAGAACTGGACTCCTGGGCAAAAGAAACCAGAAATTGATGATCTGGAAAATTTTGAGCCTCTGGCAAATGAGTTCACAAAGAATAATGTTCCATTTGAGGGTTTAACTGAATATGGAACCAGTCAGCCATTTCAGTGCAAGCCAGGATTGGAAATGTAGTTATCCAGAAAGGACTTGTGGAAAGTTCTATTGTCTGGTGGTTTGGACCCCTGTGTACTACATGTAAAACTGACAAGTTTTTTGTGAAATCTATATGAATGGAACCACTGCCAGCCTGGACTAATAGGAACAGAAAAGGGAGAAACTGAAAGAAAATGACTTCAAAGGCAGTATCTTGGAAGCTGAGGTCTAGACTAAAGATATCTTCTTAGGCCAAAAGGGCAGACCCATCCATGTATGTGGAAGGCTGAGCATGCCCCAGAGCTTGGAGACGGTGGGCCTGCTGCTTCATTGTTCAGGAAGAGTGTTACCGTCCCAGTGTTCTCAAATACCTAGGGGATTACAGAGAGTCTGGTCACCCCCACAATGCTTGATGAGGGTGGAGCCTGGAATCCAGCCACCAACCTAATGCATGAAAAGGTTGGAGCCAAGAGCCTGGCTGTCACCCCAATACTTGAAGATGTTGAAGCCTTCATCCCAGGGTTTGCGGAGAGTATGGCTGCTGCACAACACTTGGAAAGAGTGGGGCTGCTGCTCCATCAAGCCCAGAGAACAAGACATTATTCTATAGATGACTCTCAGACCTTGAAATCCAATAGAGTATGCCCTGCAAGGTTCCAGAATTGTTTGGGACTTGCCCTGTTTTCTTTCCAATTTCTTCCTATGGGAATGGGAATGTTTGTACTATAACTATCCCTCCACTGTACACTGGAAGCAGGCAATTGGTTCTCTAGATTTCACAGGTCCACAAACTAAGGGGAATTGTGCCCCAGGACAGACCACACTTGTACCTGATTTTGATGAGACTTTGTACTTAGCATGTTACTGAAATGACTTAAGGCTTTTGGGATATTGTTAAGAAATGAATGTATTTTGTATATGAAAAGAGCATGTCTTTTGGAGGTCCACAGGGTGGAGAGTGGTGATTTGGAACTGTATTTACCCCACAAAATTATGTTCCTAAAGCTAATTCATTCTGTGTGTGTAAACCTATTATCAGTAGGGCCTTTTGATTAGGTTACTTCCATTAAGGTATGGCCCAGGGTGGGTCTTAATCCTCTTACTGGAGTCCTTTATAAGCAGAATAAATACAGGGAGTGAGAAAGCCACAGAAGCAAGAAGATGAACGTAAGGAAACCCAGAGAAGGGAGAGACCAGCAGATGCCGCCATGTGCCTTGCCACGAGACAGAGGAGTCCAGAATCACCAGCAGCTGGTTCTCAGGAAGAAACAATCGCCTGAAGATGCCTTGATTTGGACATTTTTCAAGGCTTCAAAACTGTAAGCCTGTAAGGTAATAAATCCCCATAGTTAAGCCAACACATTTTTTGGTATTGCTTTCTGCAGCTTAGCAAACTAAAACATTCATTCAGCAACAGATCTAGTCAATAATTATTTATTGTGCTTCTTCTATGTGCACTGGAGATGAAACCGTGAACAAACAAGACAATGTCCCTGCCTTCATGAGCTTACAGTCTAGTGGATTCCGGGGTATTTTCATCCCCCTAATTTAATTTTTTTTTGTTTCAACAAACCCCTGGACAATAATTAAATATCTTCCTTCTATTATCTGGAAGAATAAAAACTGCCACATTAATTCCCCCTTTCAAGCTTCTTTTTTGCAAAGTAGGCACATAAATTTAGAGAGTATGTCTATAAAACAAGAAAAGCACATTCCTTCCTTAGGAAGTGAGAACTGTGAACTCTCTCCATCTGTCTAAATTAAGAATGCCACCACTTACTGAGATGAACACTAATTGACATAAGTGAAGACTCTGAGGTTTGCCTTGGGAATTGAAAGGATGTTATTTATTGAATCAATTATGTTCACCATGTAACAGTTGATTTTTCTTTCCCTTTTTTCCCCTCTCTCATACCACTTGAGTCTTTTTAAGCAGAATAGTTAGAAGAAGGTGGGTAAAGGGGGCAGGGAAAGAGGCCTATAGAGTGAATTTAAAACAACAACAACAACAAAAAAAAAAAAAAAACCAGGGAGGTCCAACCATTATTTAGTATTTCTCTTTAGTAAGGAAGGATCAAATCAAAGCCCAATCGATAGAGTTCTTTCAAATAAATTCCAACACTTAAATCTCAACCCCCAGGAGATGAGGCTTAAAGAGGCTAAATTTACACTACTTATCACACAATGATACCTGAAATGCAGAACAAACATTAAGTGGATCCATCTTTATAGAAATGGCTTAAAAGCTTTTTGGAATGACAAACTACAAATCAGGTTTATTTTATTATTTTTCTCCCCTATGAGAATTTTTTCCTCTATTACAAGGCTATCTTTCTCTATTTGCCAATGTACAGATAAGTGTGCTATCGCACAGTCTCATTTCCCTAATACCAGAGCTGTGCTGGCCAAACGTATTCCCACAAAGGAGCTGCAGAGTCTCTCAGATTCAAAACACTTCACAAATTCCCTCCCCACTTTAAGAGTATCTGAGAAATAGCTACTTATTACTAAAACCTCAAAGCTTGTCTTAAGAGGAACAGGAGTAAGTCAGAACTAAAGGTAGCCAAATCCAGATAGCACATTTATTTTGTTACCAAACTGATGCTTTCTTAAAAGCTCTGATCTACCTAGGAGGCCCAGAGAAAAGTAATATTAGATCTCTCAAAAACTACAAAGCTCTAAAGCAATTCTCAAAAGCCACATCCATGGGGAGCTCTTAACAAAAAAGAATCGCTCACTTAATTATCACAATGATAAAAGATTTCGTGTTAAAGACACTCCCTCCCCCCACTGGAAATAATGCCTTTTTGTGGGTCAAGGCTTTGGCATAAAACCAAAAACAGTAACAATACCCACTGCGTTTAACACAATGCACTAGTGCTGTGGGAAGTAAGAACGCAGACAAGAAGCCTCTACACAAGGGGTTATCCGTCTCTCAGGAGGAAAGAGTCAGAGGCAAAATACAGTAACTGAAAGGCAAGACAGCCTCTCAGAAGCACTACAATGATTAAAGAAAATAAACTCAGTGGAAGAATGGAAGTAGAGACTAATCTTGCAAGAAGAGGGGGCCTGCAAAAGCCTGGTGGAAGAGGTAAGATTTGAGTAAGACCCAAAGTGGATTTACGAGTGTGACATCCAAAGGGAACCTTAAGAAAAGGCATGGGGGTGGGAACTGCGGCACACAGTTATGAAATTGTCTTCCTGAGGATGGAAACTGGACTGGATGTAGCAGGAGATAAGACTATTACACTTCCAACCTTTCCACCTCTGGACCTCATCTCCCCCCACCCCACCCCCTATTTCCTCCCACCTCAGCTCTGCTCTTTCCTGGAGGTGACAACAGCATAAAAAAACACACACACCTGTTTTGCTGCAAATGGCACTATCACAGTGATTCAGGGTCAAGTCCAAGCTAGGTGTGAGATCTGGGACATTTTGCTTAAACTCTCTAAGCTTCACCTGCCTCAGCTTTAGATGGTGATAGTAACATATGCTTGTTGTAAGGAATAGGTAAAATAGTGCATGTAGAATACTGATATCACAATACCTCCCTTCTAGTAAAGAAATGATGATTCTTCATCTAAATCTCTTTCATAATTACCTAATCCTATTATAATGTAAGCTCCATGAGGGTAGGGGCCTTAACTGTCTTATTCAAGATGAAGTATCCCCTAGAACAATGCGAGGTGCATAGAAGGTAGGCAATAAATGTCTACTGGATGGATGGATGGATAGATGGATGGATGGATGCATGGATGTATCAATCATGTAATCAATCATCAGCTTACAAGTCACTAGAAGGTAAGTTGCTCAAAAGGTAGGGAACAGAACTTTCCATTTAAATCCTTAATTGTCTAGTATAAAGTTTGCTACCCAGTAGGTGCTCAACGTTTGTTGATTTTAAGACTGGGTCAACTGATTACTCTTGAATGCCAGAAATTATAATGCAATCTGCTCTCTGGTTAGCATTCTTGAAAGTGTGGTTAAAAAATAGGTAACAAGGGGTATCACAGGAGATGAAAGAACAAAACAAGAAAAGAATGGAGGATGAAAGCATGAGAAAGAAAGACAGATGGTAAGAAGAAGAGAGGGTTACTGAAAGAACTGAAAGCAGAGGCAGGACTTAAAATGGGTCCTGAGAAATCTGGATTAACCAAGAGGAGTGTAGAAGGTGGGATAATTTGGGATACTGAAGTTTACAATATAAAACTACTAGCCTCAATAAAAAGATTTGTATTGCACATCTTGCATTGCATTGTCTATGCTTTCATTTCGATCCTAATCTTTTTTATTAATTTGGTATACATAATTTTTTCAGTCTTTTCATTCATGTAAAATCAAATACATGAAAAAAAAAAAGGTAGAGTAAGAATATGTCACTCCCTTGCTTCAGCCCTCCAATAGTGTCCCATTGCTTTTATAAGAAAACCCAAATTCCTTATCCTGACTATAAAGCTCAGTATGATCTGGCCTCGGTCCATTTCTCCAAACACAGTGGCCCCCATTCTCTGCTCACCACATTTCAGCAACACAGGCCTGCTTTGTACTCCTAGAACATGCTCAGTACCTTCTTTTTTAACTCACTGTTTTCACTGGCAGGGGCACCCCCCCCACACACACACACACACACACATCTTCACATGCTAGCTCCTTGCAATATTAAGATCTCAACTCAACTGGTATATCCTCAGAGGCTCCCCAAATTGCCCTAGCTAAAAGAACTCTAGCCACAGTCTGGATCACATCACCCTCTCTGACTGTCTTCACAGCACTTACTGCTAAAGGAAATTATCATGTTTGTTTATAATTTGTACTGTTTGTCACCACACACACACATACACACACACACAAAAATGTAAGCTCCATGAGACCAGAGACCTGGCCAGTGTTCACTGATGAATGCCCAGCATCTGCACTAGAACCCAGCACATAATAGGCATCATCTATGAATGAATGAATGACTCTTCATCCAGTTTTCCTGCCAAAGGGTAAGCGAAATGGTGCTCACAGAGGTTTCATTTTTTTGTTCTGTTTTGGTTTTTTTGAGACCAAGGCTGAGAGAAGTTAAGCATCTGTCCAAAACCACACAGTAACTAAGAAGAGCCACGATCTGACTAAGGCAATCAGGCTTGAGAGCCCAGGATCCAGAATCTTTCACCACTGGGGTGGGCGCTAGGGGCTTTAAATGGGATTGCATATGTGAAAGCAACTGTTGTAATGGTGGGTACATAAGAGGAGCTACTGACTATGTTCAAAAAGGCTGAAAAATAAATCAGTTATTTTAGCCCTGCTCCCAAACAAAAGAGAAAAATTCCTAACATATGAAATCAATATTTAATCACATCTACAAATTATTTTAAATACATTCCTTTTCAAGTAGGAATATGCTGATAGAACGTATGACTTCAATATAATTTTCCTTATCATGGCCAATAAACTCTTGAGTAAGATTTATTTGTATTTTGATAAGTAACCCAACATCTTTAGGTGTAACTGCAGAAATTAAACTGATACAATAATTCAGATGTCTTCGTTTCACATTATAAAGCTTTCTCTCTCCTTAAGGAGAATATTTAATTCTCATAGTTTGTAAAGGAAAAGAATATATCCCCAACTTAGAAAATCTGAAAGTTGGAAAGGACCTTATATTATCTATCCCAGATAGGAAACCCTCAGTAAAGAACTGAAAGCGGGCCATCTGATTTAGAGAAATGTGCTGTGATCAAATATCAGAATAGAGAATTACAAAGCCATTTCCATACTGCCAATTTTCAAATAAATCCTGACCTGACATGAACTTTCAGGGGCTAAAAAGCAGTGACAATTTAGTCACTGGTGTTTTTCTAGTTTATAAAACTACTTTCCTTCAAAATCTGACTCAATTAGTCAATTTTCATTTTGAATTTTAAAACATATGACCTACATATCATTTTATTTTCCTCACTTGGACTTCATGCAAAATGGTTTGCTCACTGATGAGGCCCAGCCTCTCACAATGGCACACCCCATCCATGACATCTGACTATTGGTTATCTGTTAATCTGCTTAGAATCCTCCACTGACGGGGAGCTCACTACTGCTTATTACATTTGCAGTCAGTCCTCCCTATGAGTTGACTCTTCCTTACACTGAAGCAGGACAGCCTCAGAGCCTGGCACCAAAGGGTCCCTATTCTAACTCTTGTACTCTTGACTGTGACAAACTAAAACACAAGGTTCATATTAATTCCCCTTCATCAGCCATTTCTTCACTGGTTCCTCAGACTTAAATTCAGTCATAATTTTCCCATTTCTTCCATATCCTGAGAGATAAAATGGTTGACAGCATGCTTATACATTTTATCAATGAACATCTCTAACAGAATAAATAAATCCAATTGATACCCAGATAATAAACAAATCCAACTGAAGCACAGATAATACTCTTTTCTTTCTTTTCTCTCTACCTTTCTTCTTCCCCCAGATTCATGCATTTCTATAAGTAAACTGTCTTCTTTACATGGAGTGCTAGTGTACTGTCCTTCAAATTAAGTGTTTCTTTTGAACAAAACATAACTTTCCAAAGGCATATTTCAGTCAAGCCCTATCCCATACCAAATCTCAGTAATATCAAGGTTAGTGATCATTTATCCTGGGCTTACTGCATACCAGGGGCTTTGCCCACATGATCTGTCTCACTTAATCCTCTCAACAATCTTATGACATAAGGTACTTTTCCTCTGTCATTTTTGAGGAGAAGAAACTGCACCTCAGGGAGATGAATAGCTTGCAAAAGCTCACAGCCGGTAAGTGGCAGGCCTGGGGTTTAAACCTGGGTTTCTCCAACTCTTTCCACAGTGAGTGCTTACCTTCCTGATTTGTTTCTGTGCCTGTGAAATGGGTAGAAGTAAGAGAGTAAACTTACTTTCTTTGTAAGATTGCTCTGAGGATTAAATGAGTTAATATATAAAGCTATTGGCACATGACAGACTTTTGTTAATCATCACCTCCAGTCTTCCCTGTGACCTGAGAAGTGGCTATTGATTTCTTTATGGACCTAGATCTGACTAAGGGCCCCTCACAATGGGGCTTCCACAAGCAAGGCACTGCCCAGCTCCCACTTACAGTCAGTTGGTGACCTATGGGAAAAGTCAGCAGGGGCTCACCTCCTGCTTGTTCCTCCTTCACAAAGCATATTTTACTTGCTCTTCACATCAGTGCTAAGAGTTATAAATACTTCTTTCTGGAACACTGAGCCCAGCAAGATAAGCCAGTTCTCCCTAGGTCACAGGGGATATCAGCAATGGAGACAGAACTAGAATCCAGGTCCAGGGAGAGAACTGATTATTGAGCAGGCTAAGGCCTCCCCTGGGTTATGCTGGTCAGGAAATAGGTTAACTTACTTTCTGGAATCAGAACCTTTCCTAGGTGAACTATTTAGGTATCTTATAGGAAAAGACCTTACGAATAAGCTCTATGCATCGAATGATCCTACATTAACAGACAAAAAGGCCAAAATGTTGGATACTCAGCTCAGCCTTTAAACACAGATCTCCATGCTAAAAATGAAAACAACATCACCAGCTCCAGTGACAGTGAAGATGGGTTACACATTTTTTCGGGGGACCTCCAGTATGTCTTCTCTTCCTGTGTCATCCCCACACCAGCAAGCCTCTGCCAAAAAGAAGCTAAAAGAACAAAGGGTGGAAGATGACCATGAGGTCTTTGAACCCAAGTCTCCAAATACATTTAAAGTGTATCAGTTGCCTTGATTAGAGAGAAGACTGACATTACTGAGATGTCTTGAAGAGATCCTGAGAAATACCTGCATTTTTTTCATGGCTTTTAGATTATTCTGCTTTACTATATCCAGACTGGAAGAGTCTGAGGGCAAGAAAGTGAGGAAGGGTCAAAGAAGGAAAGATTATTTTACCTGTCCTTTTTATTGTTCAGCTTTTTAAGTAATTGTTTTACTGAGGTTTCTGCCTAAACCTACTTCTATTTTGAGATACATATTTTCACAGTGTTTCCTAGACATTATTATTTTAACTTTAAAAAAAGTCAACTCTCTCAATGTAAATGCCTTTCACTTATTTTTCCAAATTGTGGCTCTTTTTCCTCACAGACAGTTCATTCACTACCGATGGAGTCTATTTGATAGATTTAGCAAGTAATGTAAGTTTGAAATTGAGGTTGAGGTTACATTAAAAAGCAGAGAACCTCAAAACAATAAACAAACGAAAGTTCAACCATTTGCAAAGGGAGAAAAAATTACCTTGTAGTGCTTATAGATATAAATGTTCTTCAAAACTCCCAACCCACATAACAAACTAGTAAAGGGAAAGAAATGGATGTAATAATGCAGCTGATACTGTTAAAGTTGTTCTGCTATTTCAGTTGCTTAATGGGAAGTATTATTGGCTAATCTTGAGATCACATCCTTTGTATTGTTTGGTCTCAGATATGACTACCTCAGTAACTACCAAATGGATAATTTTAAATCTATCAGCTGTCTTTAATGTAAAACAATCAAATAAAACTCCTCCCTTCAAAAAAAGATCTAAGGCTTATAAAAAATACCTTTACACATGTTCACTTGGTGAATTGCAAGATAGGATTCCTTTTACATAAGAATCCTACAAGCAATTCTGGCTATTAACAATCCTCAAGGCTGAGGAAGAACTGTGATTCACACCTTGTTTGTAATTTGACCGACAAATTTCAGTGCCTTGGCAATTAATTCACTAGACAGGCTAAAATAAAGGGGTAAACTGCTGGAAAAGTAAAAAGAGGTGGGGAGTAAGAGGAAGCAACATCTTAAAGTCATACAGCTTACTAATCAAACGCTCAGACTGCCTCCTTTGAATCCTGATTCAATTCCTGACTCAATTCTTGATTCATACCTGTGTGATCTGAGGCCAGTCTACATACCTCTCTGTACCTTGGTTTCCACATCAGTAAAATGGCGATAATAGCACTTACCTAAGAAAACCATTGAGGGTATTAGATAAGGTAATACATGTAACATGTTCAGCATGATCCTCAGGTACAGAAAGTGCTCAGTAAATACTACCTGTTATTATATTTCTCATTACTCCTATGTTGGGTAAGAAGTTCCTCTGCTTTTCAGATTATTTTTTAAAAATAATAAAATGGAAACATAAAGAAGTCTTAACACTTTTGGAAAATAATATAATAATTTGTTCATTTGCTCATTAATTCAATAAATATGATTGTGCACTGACTATGTGGAAGGTACAAAGTATGGCAGACATAAAATGGTGAGCCCCACAAAGAAGCTTATTGTTTGGTGAGGGAAACAAAGAATACATTCAAAGACTCATAAAAATAGTCACAGTCTATTATGGATTGAATCCCATCCCTCACAAAAACAAGTTCTAGTCCTAACCCCTGGTCCTGTGAGTGTGAACCTATTTGTAAATAGAATCTCTGAAGACATAATTAGTTAAGGTAAGGCCAAACTGAATCAGAGTGGGCCTGCAACCACAATGACTGGAGTCCTTAAAGCAGAGGAGACAGACAGGGAAAGAAGTGGTTGTGTAATGGAGGCAGAGTCTGACTTACAGGCTGCCAGCAAGCCACCACCAGAACTACAGACATCAGAGAAAGCATGGCCCTGCCGACACCTTGACTTTGGACTTCTAGCCTCCAAAACTGTGAGACAATAAATTTCTGTTGTTTAAGCCAACCAGTCTGCGGTACTTTATTACATACAGCAGCCCTGGCAAACACAAACCAATAAGAGTACTTCAGAACAACCCAAAAGTAAAAAGACAAACAACCCAGTTAGGAAACAGGCAAAGGACATGAACAGATATTTTCCCAAAGATGATACAAATGGCCACTAAGAGTGCAAAAATATATTCAACATCATTAGTCATCAGTGAAATGCAAATTAAAACCACAATGGAATACCACTTCACACTCATCAGGATGGCTATAACATTAAAAAAAATAATAAAAAGAAAAATAACAAGTGTTGGTGAGGATATGGAAAAATAGGAATTCTCATATATTGCTGGTAGAAATATAAAATGGTACAGCTGCTATGGAAAATAGCTTGGAGGTTCTTCAAAAAGCTAAACCTAGAAGTACCATGGGATCCATTCTTAGGCTCAAAAGACCTGAAAACAGGTATTCAAACAAAAACTTGTACACGAATGTTCATGGCAACACTATTCACAATAGCCAAAAGGTAGAAACAACCCAAGTGTTTATCAGCAGATGAATGGATAACAAAATTTAGTATACCCATACAATGGAATATTACTCAGCCATAAAAAGGAATGAAGCACTGATACATGATACAACATGGATGAACCTCCAAAAAAGTGGCTGACAGAAGTGAAAGAGGCCAGACACAAAAGTTCACCTATTGTATGAGGCCATTTATGTAAAATACAGAATATGTAAATCCATAGAGACAGAAAACTGATTGGTAGTTGCCAGGAGCTGGAGACTGGGGGAATAAGAAGTAACTGTTTAATGACAGACCCTTAATGGGGTGATGAAAATGTTTTAGACAGAGTTGGTGCATAATATAGTGACTGTGCTAAATGTCACTGAACTGTACATTTAAAATGGTTAATTTTATGTTATGTGAATTTCATACCAACTGAAAAAAAACAAGTGCCTCAGGGAAACTTTCCTAAGGAAATAATACAAAATATGAAAGGTTCTATGTACAAAGACATTTCACATGGTCTCAGTTATAAAGGTAAAAATTTAGAAATAACCTAAATGCTAAATACTAAAGAAACAGTG
>JAQZBX010079775.1:0-13931 GCA_029593785.1 Cabassous unicinctus
TGATATCTGCTTGTTCTCTGCTTGTTGTTTGTTTATCTTCTTTAGGAGGCACTGGGAACCGAACCTGGAACCTCCCATGTGGGAGGTGGTGTCCAACTGCCTGAGCCACATCCGCTCCCCTCAAGTGATTTTTGACAAGGCAGTCAAGCCCTTCCAACTGGGCCAGAACAGTCTATACAGTAAATGGTGCTGGGAGTACTGGATAGCCATATTGAAAAGAAAGAAAAAGACCTCTATATCACACCTTATTAAAAAATTAACTCAAAATGAACCAAGGACCTAAATATAAAAGCAACAACCATAAAACTTCCAATAGAAAATGTAGGAAAACATCTTCAAGATGTTGTAGGAGTTAGTTTCTCAAACCTTACACCCAAAGCGTGAGCAACCAAAGAAAAAAATAAAATGGGACCTCCTCAAAATTAAACACTTTCACACCTCAATGGACTTTGTCAAAAGGCAGCTGACTCAATGGGAGAAAATATTTAGCAATCACATATCCGATAATGGTTTAATATCCATGATATATAAAGTGTTCATACAACTCAACAATAAAAAGAAAAACTACCCAATTTAAAAAAATGGACAAAAGACTTTAAAAGTCAATTGTCCAAAGAAGAAACACAAAGAGAAGAAACACGTGAAAAAAAAATGTTCAACATCACTAGCTATTAGGGAAATGCAAATCAAAACTACAATGTGATATCATTTCACACCTATTAGATTTGCCACTACTAAAAAGTTGGAAAACTATAAATGTTGGAGAGTATGTGGAGAGATAGGAAAGATTATTCACTGTTGGTGGGAATGTAGAATGGTACCACCCGTGAAGAGGACTGTTTGGCAGTTCCTAAGGAAGTTAGTTATAGACCTACCATGTGACCTGGGAATACTGCTACTATGTATATACCCAGAAGAACTGAGAGCAGCGATACAAATAGATATCTTCACACCAATGTTCATAGCAGCATTATTCACGATTGCCAAAAGATGGAGACAACCCAGGTGTCCATCAACTGAAGAATGGATAAACAAATTGTGGTGTATACACACAATGGAATATCATGCAGCGGTAAGAAGACATGAAGTCATGAAATATATGACAACATGGATGAACCTGGAGGACATTATGTTGAGTGAAGCAAGCCAGACAAAAAAGGACAAATAGTGTATGATTCCTCTATCATGAAATAAATATATTATGTTAACTCATGGAGTTAATAATCAGAATATAGGTCGCCAGAAATTGGAATGAGGGTAGAGAATGGAAAGCTGAGGGTTAATCTGTGCAGAATTGGTAAAAAGCTTGTTTTTAAATCTTCATAAATGAATAGAAATTGTGAAAGCACATCACAGTGTTTGTAACTAGTAGAGCTATTATGAGGGTATGACAGTAATTGAAAGGATAAGTATAAGTTAATGTATATTAATAGAAGGAAAGCTAAAAAACATAACATGGAACTGTATAACATAGTGAAACTTCATGTGACATACGAATATGGGTAATATTGCATATATAAGTATGTTTACAAAATATAAATGCAAATATACTAGAGAGAAGGAAACAGAATAGCAGCTATGTACGGCAGGGAAAGCATAAAGAGATTGAAAGGTGATGAGTTTTGTTTGTTTTTTGTTTATTATTATTATTGGAACAATGAAGTTGCTACAGGAGTGACTGAGGTTATGAATGGACAACTATGTGATTATAGCGAATACCAATCCTGTACACTATGGATGGATTTATGTTTTATTAATTTGTATCAATAAAATTGATTGAAAAATATATATGTAAAAACTCATCTAATTTTACACTTTAAAATGCTCAATTTATTTAAAGCCAATTATTCTTCAATAAGGTTGTAAAAAAATTTTTAAATACTGTAGGGAATTAAAACATAAAAGTAAAATTTTTACAAACAATATAATTTTCATGAACTTGATTTCAATAGCCCCAATATTTAATGTTTCAATGGCAATTTACTCATATGCTTCATATTGCCTTAAAACCAAATCAAACCACTCTCTTTCTAGATATGAAATTCATTTGGCTGTATTTTCATAGGTATATTGATACTGTCAAAATAATCAGTATTAAATATTAATGAAAATCTTACAGAAACTATACACTCTAGTTTCATCAGCACACTATCTAAAAATAGGGCAAGTCAAAATTACAGACAATCTTGTTATCTGATCCTGTTAATTTGGTTTGCATTTTTTGAATATCACTAAAATTTATTCTATTTTTCAAAGAAGAGGGCTAAAAAGGGCATTAGCAATTGATGGGACCTTCAAGATTTAATTTCATGAGAACAACAAAGGTACAGAGTATTTTCTCTAAAGGTCCAATCTCTTCTTTGATTAAGAGTGCCACCTGCAGCTGTGAATCTAGATACTGTGAAAGTAAGCACCTCGTGTCAGAACAATCGCACTATGGTTATGCCTTTCCAAGGAAATAAACTGCTTCTATTTGCCAAAAGCAGGCACCACCATATTCTCCAACCACAGGTAAGTCAAACTTTTAAAAAAGACAATGTTACCTCAAAAATATTCTTTTACTTTAATTTTAGATCAACTAAATTAGATCTGTGGTTGATATTTTACTTTAATTTTAGATCAACTAATTTAGATCTGTGGTTGATATTTAAATGTGATGTCACATGAAGGATACAGTTCACAATTTTTCAAAAATAATTTAATATTAAAATTAAATGTGACATCACATTTAAATATCAGCCACAGATAAGGTAATGTGATTTTAGGTATAGTATCAGCTTCTTGAAGACAATATACATCTATGTTATAATTTGAATAAGTTCTATTATGACACTGAGCACTTCTCCATCATGAAAGTCATCCTAATTGTTAGTAATAACTTCAACATGTTATTAGTTACAGACATAATTATAAAATGATCTACACTGTAGAACTGGATTTCAGAAGGACTGAAAATATTAGCTAGAGTAAAATAAATGTAGAAAATCCTGCTAAAATTTAAAAATCAATGAATTTATGCTCAGATGAACTTGTTTTGAATCCGAGTGCTGCCACAGAAGGAGTCAATTCATTTAATTAAATCTCAGTTTCCTCATTTTACAAATAGTTCTACACTTATTCATAGTTGGTGGGAATGTGAAACATGGAGCTGCTGTGGAAGACCAGTTTGGGTTCCTCTGAAAGTTAAGTATGGAATTACCATATGACCCAGCAATCCCACTTCTAGGTATACAGAAGGTTTGAAAGCAGGGAATCAAACAAATATTTGCACACCAGTGTTCATAGCAGCATTATTCTCAGTTAGTAAAAGATGGAAGCAATCCAATTGCCCATCAACCAATGAATGGGTAAGTAAAATCTGGCATACACATATAATGGATTATTTTTCAACTAAATAATAATAATAAATGAAGTTCTAATACATGCAGCAACATGGATGAACCATGAAGACATCATGTTGAAATAAGCCAGACAAAAAAGGACAAATATTGTATGACCCCACTGATATGAAATAATTAGAATAAGCAAAGTCATAGAGTCAGAATCTAGAATATAGGTTAACAGGGCAATGGGGTGCAGGTAAGGAAGGAAGTATTAATGCTTAAATTGTACAGTTTCTATTTGGGTTATCTTAAAGTTTTGGTAATGAATGCTGGTGATGGTAGCACAACATTGTGAATGTAATTAACATTACTGAATTATATACATGAATGTGGTTAAAAGGAGAAACTTTAGGTTGTATATATGTTACTAAAATTAAAATTTTAAAGAAACAACGACATAGGGCTGTACAACACAGTGAACCCTCTTGTAAACAATGGACTATAGTTAATAGCACAATTATAAAAATGTTCTTTTATGAATTGTAACAAATATACCATAAAAGGTGTCAATAATAGGGTGGTATATGGGAATTCTGTATTTTATGTATTATTCTTTTGTAAACCTACAACTTCCCCCCCCAAATAAATAAATAATGGTTCTAATAATCAACTGCTACTTCACAGGATTTTTGACTAATTCTACAAGGACATAGGAATAGGAAGGGCCATTATAAATTTCAAAATAAGCAGAGTAACTGTCTTTGTTATGAAAAGCACTGCTTTTTTTCACTTTTAAATGTAGGCCATTATTTTCTAATTTTGTCTCTTTATAAAAGTCAACTGGGATAATTGCTTCAATGTAGATTCCCAGGCCCTTTCCTGGGATATTCTGATTAAATATTCCTGCAGTGAATCCCAGGCATCTTATTTTTTAATCAAAGCTTATATAACATTTTAATGATCAGTCAAGTTTTCAAAATATTGACTAAAGTCCTTCATTGAAATGAGTCTATTAATACAGTGATTCAAATGTTAAGGCATTTGAACTAAAGAGAATTTCAGGTTCTAAAAATGAAACACAAATGCTCTTCCTACTCCTTGGTCACCCACAGTTATTTATCATTTTTTAACCAGCAATGGTATACCAGACATGAAATATACTCAGCTAACCTCTCCCTTTTGTTGATAGAACATATTAATACAAAGAATTCTACCATTTTCCTTACAATGTTTCTTAACTAGAGAGTTATATTGGGAACAATAATGATATTTTTCTAAATATATTTGCCAAGTAAATCAATTGTCAATACATGTTAACACTAAAAAAAGAGAAACGATAACCATTTTATTACTCCTGGTGAAAGAAAACATCACCTTCTATATTCTCTTATATAGAGAAGAGGACATATTATCTTATTTTATCACAAAGATAAAATCAGCAAAATCCAGTGATGGAAACTCTATAGGATAACCAATCTAGTTTCATCAACAAATAAATGGACAAGAAAAATCGAAGATTAAGAGAGATTTATGGACTACAAGAAAAGTAAAGATTGCAGGCCTTAATCTGACTCTGATTTACACAAATTTAAAAAGGTGCAGGGTATAGTTGGAAATTTTAATATTTATATAGTATTTGAAGATTTTGAAGAAATATTTTTATTTGATTGAGGTATCATAATGGTATTGTGGCAATATTAAAAGGAATCTTTATCTTTTAGAGATGTATATCCAATTATTTGAGGAGGAAATAATATGATGTCTTGGATTGTTTCAAAATATTCCAAGAAGAGAGAAGTAAACGAAGGTGGATGAAGCAGGATTAACAATGAGCTTGTGGTTGTTGGGGATGGGGTATGGGTATATGAAGGTACATTTTCCAGTCTGTCTACTTTTATGTATATTCACAATTCTCTGTAATATAAAGCTGAAAATAATAAACATGCATTGGCCTGTCTCTGGAGGTGCTAGCCCAATAGTTCTGGGGTAAACACTAGGTATCTATATCTGAAGTAATTTTCACAGATGTATCTGATGCACAATCATGGTTGAATTATACTATAAAATTCAATATGTATAATTAATTCATATATTAATATTTCCACTATTTTAATTATTTCCACATGGGGCATCCATACATCCAAATCTGGATTAAATCATCTAAGTGATTAAAGAAGTTAGACATATTTTGTTTTCAGAGAATTGAAAGATTAGTTTTAATAAACTGATTGCAGATATTCCTGTGACTCTATAAATACTGAAAATCAAACAGGTATTAAACTTATTTTTATGCAATGCAGAATTACTGACAATAAGACTTTTTATTTCTAAAATCTTTTAATAAAAGCTTGGGAAAACCCTTTTTGCATCAATATAAGAATTCTGTTAGGAAAGCATAAGAAAAAAAAGACTAGTACCTTAGTGACCCGTAATTTAAAAAAAGATATAATCTAAAACATTATTATTGAATATTTAGAGAGGATACAATCATTAACACACATTGAACCCATGACAAAAGAAAAAATCACATCCATCTACCACTGGTGGTTCTCAATTCTGGCTATATTCAAATTACTTGGAGAGAGGTTTTTCTACTACAAATGAATGCCCAAGCCTCCCTCAATTCCAAATATTTGGATGCCATTGATCTTGGGGTGGGACCTGAACATTGGCATTTTATTAAAAGTCTTCCAGATGATTCCATTGTGCTGGCTAAGTTGAGAAAAAATTTTGCTGTAGATAACTCTCATTTGAATAAGAACTTTGAAGACTTTGCTCATGGCATTTATTCAGAGAACTATACAGCCTGGTTAAAAATCAGAAGGGGATTTCACAATTGATTCAACACCTGAGGAATATGAATTTGTGAATTAATTTCAGTTTTTTCATGGGTGATGATTTTTATTTCATATCACTAAACTGTGTATAGTATAATAAAATATCTACTAAAAGTGTTCGCTATCTATATAACTTTGTTGAATGTCATGTCAGAATAGCATGAGTCAAACCATTCCTTGTCTCCAGAATGATGATGATCAAAGCAAAAGGTACTATCTGATCTTAAACAGGAATGTGGCGAATGAGTCAGCTGTGTGGAAATAAGGGGAATTGTTTTCCAAGGAAGGAGGCCAGCTTCATAAAACCTAACCTAGAAAAGAGCCTGGCACTGACCCCACTGACAAGGAGTATCAGGGTGGATGGAGCTTATTAAACAAGAGCAAAAGGGAGAGATAGGAAAAGAGGTCAGAGAAGTAACCAAAAATCAAAACAAATAGTGTCTATATGTCATAGTAAGGAGGTTTTATGTGTTTTATTTTTATTTTATTCTCAAGGGCAATAGGAAGCTATTTAAAAGATCTAAGTAGGGAAGTGACGTGATCTGGTTTATCATTTCAAAAGGTCACTCAGGCTGCTGGTGTTGAAAAAGAATTAGACAAGAATGGAAGCAGGGAGCCCAAAGAGAAGATAATTGTTATATTTCAAGGAGAAATGATAAGTCTCCTTATCATTATATAACACGATGAAATAAGGGTGCATATGGAAACAACCTATATCAGAATATCAGTATGAATACAGAAAGAATGTTTATCAAAGGTACAGACTAAACAATTTTAGAAAAAAGAATCATTAGTTGGTTCATTATTTAACACACAATTAAGGTTTTTCCACTTTATTTTGATACTTAACTTCTGCTCACTTTCCATTGGAAAGAACTAATTAATATGGCAAGTTGGTTGAGACATTTAGCTTATTGATATACCCTACAAGAGAAAATAAGTTTGGTGGTTTCTAGCTGGTCTCTGCCACATAAATATTTTTTTAAATCATTTTTACTTATTGCTTAGCACAAATCCAGGAGAGGGAGAGATCAACCAGTCTGTTTTTAATTATTTTATTCTATAAAGTACTGGAACTTTCTTCTGATCATTAAGATGGTACCTTACTTCAGTGTAAATGGTCTCTTTGCTTTGCCTCCAGTAATTACAGACCTTCAAATTATGCTATTCTGTTATTTAAATGATTTGATTTATTAATTGAATTTAACCAGAAGATTTGGAGTTCATTTAACTTCAGATGAAATAGAGTTTATAGCTTTTCATGAGATATATATATTTTACCTTCCTTTTATATCTCAAAATACAGTACACTCAAAAGATAATCATATTAACTTTATAATATCATTGCTTATCCATTAGCATATTATACTTATCACATTAGAATACTACCTTAATGCCTAGTTACTTATTTTAACCAAACATAATACCATTATATATTAATGCTGATATTATGTCCTATGTAGTCAGTTTAAAAACTCATCACATTATGGGAAATTTGAAGAATGATAAAATTGATTAGAAAATTAGGAAAGATTTTAATTGGTTAATGGACATTTAAATTAGATTTTAAATAAAACTGCTTGGACATTCAGTGTTCACTAAGTCTCTTTCCTGGTAATTGCACTAATAACAAATTAGCTAAATGAAAATCATGTATCCGCTATCTCCTAGTCACATATCACTAGATATACGAATGGTGAAGATTTTAACAGGCGGCATGTCATTGGTTTGAATTGTGATATTTGAAAAGACATATGTATAAAATAGTTGCTGTTAACATTGGTATGAAATGTCTTACAAAGCACTGGTTAGTTGAATGATGGTACTATTGACATGTTGAGAGTGCTTTGAATGATTATATAATAATGCTAATGAATTAACTTTAGCAGTCCTAATAGCAGTTATTCTTTCTTTCAAAAATTTTTGGCATGATTAGCAAGAGCCACAAGGGCAACTTATACCTATGATATGCATTATATATTATGTAAACTTAATTATGTCTAAACTAACATTGGTTTCATTAATAACATGCTCATACCAATTATGTCAATTATTAGAAAGAACTAAGAATTATGATATGGGTATATGATACTCTAGACTGTTTTTTTCAGACTCTAAATTCACTTCCAATTTGTGTTACTGTAAGAACTGGCACACTCAATTAGTGATAGAATATCAGACATTAGATATTAATATCAGTCAGGTATTAACACATTAATAATATTCAAATAATATTTGAAAAAATGTTGTATTTAAAAAATTTAGTCCCCAAAATGAATTGACCTACTATACATCCTTTTATGAAATGTAAGTTTAATGTTTATTTACATCTATATGTATATCTGTATGTTTAAATGTATAGATGTGTACATAAATGTATATATACACACACACACATATATGCATAACACAGAAAACATATGTGTGTGTGTATATATATCTAAAAAAGAAATACAACAAATGCCAGATTGAATAATCACAAAAGATTGGGTTAAGAAGAGAACAAGCAAATATGTCATGCTAAATTTCATCTACATTTCCATGAAAGAAGGGATAAATTTAAAACAGCACAGAGAAACAAAAGAGTTCCATTAAACAAAAAACAAGAAAGATGGAAGGAAATAAGATCAATTATTCAGATATTCAAAATATAAAAGAGATAATGATAAAAATACATTAAGACTAAAATACATTATGGATTAACTACATTGGAGAGAGAAAACTCCTTAGCACTTAGGAAGCTGGAAGCCTAGCCCAATGCATACAAGTAGTGACAGAGGGCAGTGGCAGGGTGGCAGAAAGACTGGTTGACCTCTCCCTTTCCTGGATTGTGCTAAGCAATAAGTAAAAATATCATTAACCCACAGGTTAAGCAATTAGTGTGGAAACTGCAACAGTGGAATCAGGAAAGTGCCTCCAATAGCTAAGTAGGTAACAACCACCCTAAAAAGGCAATCACCAAGAAACTGAAACTTAAGTCATGCAGTATATCTTACCAGTTTTTATTCTCCTACAGATTTAACAAATATACAAGTTATAATCCTCACTCAAGAAATATGCAAACAATCAGAATCATAAAATAATAGAGTGAAAACAATAAGAGGTACCAAACCAGACAAAATGAACTATGCAAAGAAAAGATTTTAGTGCAAACAGGTTAAAGATAAAATAAATATTAATACCATACAAAGATATACAACACTTAAGAGATCCATCAAATGCTAAGGAGAATAACAAGTCCAAATACAAAGAAAAAATCTAAAAATGTTCTATAGAGGAAAACATAGAATACCCATTAAGAAATAACAACAATACCAAGATTCTTATCAGACTGAATAAAGAGGATAATTATTCAGTGGATTCATGGTTTTGAAAGTAAATGATTTTGATGTCAGAAGTGTATAAGAATGCAATTATCATTCTTACATACTCCTGGTAAAATAAGGTCATTTTCAATAATAAAAATATTCAGAAATTCTTCTATTTATAAAAACCTCTGAAGAAACTATTAAACAAAATATCTAATAAAATATGTTTCTGGAAGAAAATTTTGATATACAAGAAGTGATTGTGAACCAGAAATGCAATTCTAATATTTAGGTTTAAATAACTGTTGATTAAAGTTAATAACAATTTAGAAATAAAAATACAAATTTTTCAACTTCAGTCATTTTTCAAAAGATTTATTTTTTGTCTTATTCAGAGGGATACAATAGTTCTCAATTCATTCTAGACATTGGTAAAAAACATAATTTTAGATATTCAACATAAAATTCAATATTCACAACAAAAAAATAACATTAACAAATTCCAAATCACTCAAATAAAAATAAGTGAATTTTTAAAAATGAGATCAAGGCAACAAAAGTGAGAAAATTTAAAAAAGAAAGTGTGGGGAGGGGAATAGCCAGGTAAATAGAAAACGCTAATAAAATGGCAGTAATAAGGTCAAGGGTTCAGTAATCATAACACATGTGAATAGTTTGAATTCGTATTTTAAAAGGCAAAGTTTCTCAACTTATACTAACTCAACAAAATATAAAACACAGGGAAAAATGGAAAGAGTGGGTGATATAGGACCATTTCTGATAATAGCAGAGAAGTAATGTGGTCATGTAGACCCTACCAATGGTAACAATTATAAAAACTGGATAAAGTATTTTTTACTTTCTAAAGGCATCAAAATGAAGACAAGAAAATGATATAGATGTACATATAGATAGATATTTAGATATTTAGATGTATAGATAGATAAACAGGCAGAAAGAGGTATAGCTATTGAGAGTTTAAATAATTGTGACTTTTTTCCTCTCTGGGTTGAGGGCACTTGCTTATCCTTCATGGCTACAGGAGCAGAAAATGCAACAGAACTCAGCAGCCTTAACAACCTTAGGTCAGAGATCAGAGTTTAGAGATGGAAAAACAGCTGGAATAAATGGGAAATCCTGTCAGAAAGAGAAATGCAGAAGGAAATGACACAGATTTTGAGTAGAAAATCTGTCCAATTCCATACAGACAGCTAAATGACTCATGAACATGGGAGATGCCCAGGGCCTTGGTGAAATGCAGAGAGAGACAAGTGAGTAATCTACTTAGTGTTACACAGGATGACATGTGTGAGTTTACTGTTTTTAAATGAGCACATTTCTCAACTATGCACAGTTGGATGACAAAATATTCAAAATGGAAAAGGGTAAAAGAATCCTCACCCAAGAATTCTGTATCCAGAAAAATTTCATAAAAATGAAGGTAAAATACAGACATTTTCAGTTTAAAAAACAACATACCTTCACACATAGAATACTTATACTACAAACTACAAGAAATGCTAAAAGTAGCTCTTAAAGCTGAAGGGAAATGAAACCATATGTCACCTCACACTCAGATCAAAAGGAAGGAATGAAGAACAGCTGAAATGGTAAGTTTGCAGGTAAATATAAAATAACAATCAAAATTCTGGAGCTTTCTAGAGATGAAAACTATGTCTGAAGTGAAAATTACATCAGATAAAATTAATTACAGATTAGACATTGCAGAAGAACATATTGATGAACTTGAAGACATAGGATAGTAGCTATCTAAAATCAAACAGAGAGGGAGAGAGAGAAAAGAGAGAAAAGAAGGGGGTGGGGGAGGAGGGAGAGCCTAAAGAAGAAAGGGGTGAAGGCAGGAAAAAATATTTAAAGAAATATTGGTCAAACAGTTTCTAAATTGATGAAAACTATAAACCCGCAAATCTAGGAAGTTCAACAAAATCTAATTATAAGAAATATAAAGAAAACTAAACTAAGGAGCATAATAATCAAGTCTTAAAATAAGGGATAAAGTGAAAATCTTAAAACAGCCAGAGAGGGGAAAAAGACATTTTACATAAAGAAAAGCAAAGACAAGAATGATAGCACCTTCTCCTCAGAAACAATGAAAGCAAAGTGGCAAGACAGTAGAGAAACATCTTTAAATTACTGAAAGAAAAAAATAGTCAACCTAAAATCATATACCCAGTGAAAATATCACTCAAAAACAAAGACAAATAAAGACTTTTTAAAATAAAAAAAATAAATAAGATTTTTATCAGTGGAAGATCTGTGCTACTAAAAATATGAAAGAAAATAAGGTTGTTAAGGCAGAAGGAACATAACACAAGAAAGAAGTCTGGAACTTCACAAATGAATGAAGAGTACTAAACTGGTGAAAATTTGGGTAAATATAAAAACATCACCTTTCCACATTAAAAAAAATTTAACATAATTGACTGTTTAAAGCAAAAATAAAAATATGCTGTAGGGTTTAAACCTATGAATAAATTAAATGTATGATAACTTATAAAGATCTATATCACAAAACATAGGAGGAAGAAAATTGAAATATACTGTTGTAACATTTAATGTTATACATGAAATGGTATAATATCACATTCAGTTAGTCTGGGATAAAGTAAGATAAATAATATAAATCCTAAAACAAACATTAAAATATAGCAGAGGTTGTGGTTGTTTGAGATTGTATGTAGCCCGAGGAAATCATGATCACAGTCTATTTCTGAAGTATACCTTTGACAGTCTATTCCTGTGGGTGTGAATCTTCTTTTTAGGTGGGACCTTTGGATTAGGCTAATTCAGGCAAGGGTATTTTGATTAGGTTACTTCAGTAAGGCATGACCCAGGGTGGGTCTTAATCTCTCACTGGAGTCCTTTATAAATGGGATGAATATGAAAGGAGAAACAGAGAGAAAGCCACAGAAGAAGAGAGAGAAAGCCTTCCTATCCTTCTTAAGAAAAGGAAAAGAAAAAATTCTAAGAAACACTTTTGAAGGCCACAGACCAGAGACTCAATCTCACTAAAACCTGAAATTTATTCATAAGATTACAGAAGGTTTGCTCTCCCCCACAATTTACCATCATCTCCTAAAGATTTGAATATCATAACAGTAGGTTACAAATTGAAAGACCTGCAAATGCATACTCTATCTAAGGAGGAGTTCTTAGGGAGGCCCAAAGACAATAGGGAAAACAAATACAAGGACACTAAAGAGTTTAAAGCCTCTGGAATCTATAGCTATAGTAAGCATTTAACATAGCCCAACTCCTAGCCAGAACAACATAAAACTTCACAGAATGTATATTTATCTCAGCTCTCAACACATCATACCTGGATTTCAACAACAACAACAAAATTGTAAAGCATCCTAAAAGACAAGAAAAAGATATAGCCTGAAGACAAAATAAGCATCATAAACAGACTCAAATATGACACAGATTTTGGAATTATAAGACAAGGAATTTTAAATGACAATGGCTACTATGTTAAAGTTTATAATGGAAAAGCGGAGACATATGCAGGAAGAAATGGGGAATGTAATAGAGGAAACTCCTAGACAGAATGAAAAATAAATGTCAGAAATAAAAACAAAACTCTGTATCATAAATGAAGTATACCTTTGATGGACTCATTAGAAGTCTGGACATGGGTGAGGAAAGAAATAGTGAACTTGAAGATGTAGCATTAGGAGCATCTCAAAATGAAATTTAAAGAAAGAAACAATGAAACCTAAACAGTACAGAATATGAAAAAAACTGAGATAATTTCAAAGGATGTAAAAACGGACACTTAATTGGAAAAGCAGAAAGAGAAGAAAGAGAAAAATGAATAGAGGAAATATTTAAAGTACAACTGGCTGAGGATTTTCCAAATTTAATGACAAATACCAAACCAGTGATCCAGGAAGCTCAGAGAACATCAAGTATGTTAAATACAAAATGTCTAAGCCAATCATATCAACATATTAGGTCATATTCAAACTGCAAAGAAAACAAAGACAAAGTGAGCAATTTGAAGATAGGGGTGGGGACTGCACAGAAACCTTTATTCCTGTAGAAGAATAAAGCTAAGAACTATCGTAAACATCTTGTCAGAAACTTTGCAACAAGAACTGACATGGAGTAACATTTAAAGTATTGAAAGACAAACACTAAGAACCTAGAATTCCACAACCAGCGAAATTATACTTCAAAGATGAAACAGAAATAAAGACTTTCTTAGATAAACAAAACCTGAGGGAATTCATCAGCAGTCAAAACCTATCCTGCAAAAAATATCAAAATAAGTTCTTCAGGAGAAGAAAATTGATACAGGTTAGAATCTTGAATCCCTTTATAAAAAAATGTAAGGCCTTAGAAGAAGGAATAAATGAATGTTTAAAGGAATAATAGTAAACATGTACTAGATGATTATGGCATATGGATAATAGAAACAAATAACATCAATTTATTGA
>JAQZBX010079776.1:0-13928 GCA_029593785.1 Cabassous unicinctus
AGATAATGTCAGATATTAGAAGGTCAGTAAAAACTTCCTAATATAAAGCTGAAGAACTCACCTAGAAAGTTGCAAAAAGACAAAGTGATATAAAAAAGATAAAAAAAAAAATTCGAGGGTCATTCTGGAGGGCCTGGAGATCCAACCTCAAAAAAAAGTTACAGGAAGGGAGAACAGACAGTCATTGTCATCTGTTATTCATCAACAAACAACAGGTAACTAATGATGATACAGTGATTCTTCATGCTTTGCCCTGTGCCAATCATGTAAGTGAATGCGTGTAGCCCTCATAGCCTCGTCACAGCTCTCGAGGTGGATATTATTTTCATCCTATCTTACCAATGAGGGCGTGGATAGTGGAGCACGTAGAGCTTAAAGGCTGCTTATTCAAGGCTGTCCAGCTGGTAAACGGCAGAGCAGGCTCTGAACCCGGGCAGGTGGGCGCCCACGCCCAAGCTCATAGCTGCTGCACTGTGCTACCTCTCAGCAAAAGAGCTCCAGAGCATACAAGGAATAATTCAAGACGGGCTCCCAGAACCAGAGGGCGTGGCCTTCCAGACGGAAAGTCTTCAGGACAAAAGGCGAAAAATTATCTGTACCAAGTCCTGGTATCATGAAATTTCAGGGCACTCTGGAGAAAGCAGAGATGTGAAAGAACTAGAGTAAGCAAACTCAAAGGGCCAGAAACTGGAATAGGTGTTACCGGGAAGGGGTGCAGGAGGGAGTGGGGAGTCAATGCCCAAATTGTACAGAATCTCTGTTTGGGATGATGGAAAAGTTTTGATGATGGTGGTGAGGGTCGCACAACATCAGCAGCCCCAAATCATGTATTATTATATATTCGAATGTGGTTACAGGGGGGACTTTTCGGTTATATATATGTTGCTAAAATAAGAATTTTAAAAAATCCACAGGCCTGCCACACAAACCGTGAACTCCGAGGTATGCCACGGCCTGTAGTTGTGTACAGTTATCAAAGTGGGCTTCTATCCATTGCAACACATTTACCTCACTAATGCAAGGTGTTAAGAACTGGGTCATTTAGGGGACCCTGTATTTTATGCATGATTTTTTTCTGAAACTTCAAACCTTTAATTAAAAAAATACAAGCTGAGATGGAGACAGAGATAAAAGATAGAGATCGAGAATAAATTGACTGTAAAGGTCAAGATTCAGAATATCTGATTTCTTAAGAGCAATTCTGGAAACAAGGAGAAAATTCTTCAAAATCCTGGGGTAAGCAGAGCTTCGACCCACAGTCTATGCTCAGTCAATGGTCCAGCACGGGTGAGCAGCGATGGTGTTTTCAGATGCGTGGGGTCTCAGGCACTCTTCGCTGAGACCCGCTGGAGGGGGCTCCGCTGACATGAGGGAGAAAACCAAGGGACAGGAAGGCCTGGCGAAGGGACGCGGGTGGGCAGGGAGGGCGCTGGTGAAGGAGGCGCGAGGGCCACAGCTGGGCAGCCAGCCCGCAAGCGGAGTCCAGACACAAGTGGCTCGGAAGAAGGCGAGGGATGTCTCGAAGCAGATGCAGTTCCCTGGGTGTGCACTGCTGTGCTTGTGCGCGCTGAGGGGAGACTCGTGTGAAGAGACGGCTTCTCCAAGGGCGTAGAAAAGCCTCGAGCGCCGAGAAGAAGCCAAGAGGAACATTCGAGGCAGTTAGCGCCACTGAAAGAAAAAGGGATTGCCGTGCCCGGGGCATGGCATTTGCGTGGTTATAATAACGTAAACTCTGAACATTGCTCTAACCAGGATGGAGGCGTGACTCCATTAGAGTGGGGTGATGGGGACTGGGCAGTGGGCAGTGCGGGGCTGGGAGGGCAAAAGACCGCTCAACATTCCCTGTCCTCAGCGGTAAGCTAACTGACAATGACTGAAGTTGAGAAATCAACTGAACGAGATAGATGTATATTATTTATAAACAAAGAGGCAAATACCCAAAGAAACAGCTAAAAGACTTGAAAGTGGTAACCCCTGAGGAGTGGGAAATGGGCAACAAATGAATTGACTTTATAGCAATGTGCATGGATAATTCTGCTCGTGATAAAAACTCAATGGAAGAAATCGAAAGAGGATCACATAATAACATGGAAAATGAGAACCAGTGGTGTTGAGTGAACAGCAGGGTCCCAAGTGACACGGCAGGTGGCTGCGAACATGTGCAAAGCACAGGAAAAACACTCGAAGGAAAGGCACCAAGACAGTGAAGGTGCTTCCTCAGATAGCATGATCAGGCTTTCTTGTTTAAAAATTCCTTTTTAACTGTTTCCCACATTTTCTCTAATATAATTATATTACTTTTATAATGGAAAAAGGAGGGGAAAGCACATGCTTGCCTAAGCACTGGTGACACACTCGGCCCCAGCTGGTGAGAATGCAGTGGACAGTCTCTCGTGCTTTGCCTAGAGCCAGGGAAATCTCCTCTTCATGAAGCTGAGTATCTCTTTGGCATCTTATTAATTAAAAGAGCCAGAACTTGAACACTAAGAATAGCAGTCAGTAGAGAGACCTGAGAAGAGCTGGCGAAGGGAGAAACGCAGTCCACGAGAATGGAGAATGGCTGGTGTGGGGCTTGTCCACTGCAGCTGGTAACTGCCTCCTCCACGCCTCTGCACCTCCCTCGACCTGCCCTCCCTGGGTGTCCAGGGACCCCTTTATCCCTGTGGCAGGCATTTTTTTCCCAGCTCCACAACCAGTGGTGTCATGCTGGTAGCTTGGAATTAGCCATGGCAGGAATATTTACACCTAGGTAATCGGCAAACACTATGCAGGGGCCCCCATCTCTCCTGGAGAGCTAGTTATTAAACATTTACTTAAATCCGTGCCCACGTCCATGCTAGCCGCCAGTGCTTTTTCCTGGAAGCAATCAGCAATGCTGAGAATATCCACTCGTTGCTCCAGAGAGCAGGTCAGAGCTTGGGCTCAGGTGACAGCAAGGCCGTTCCAATCGGGCAGTGCCAACGACCTTTATATCTAGGAGATTTGAAAGCTCTGGTCTTCAGCTCCAGCAACCTTGGCCCTATCCTCTGAAGCTTTCAGAGTTCTCAGGCACAACCAGAGCCGGGGCTAGGCAGGGCCGTGGTGAACCCAACCCCGTCAAATTCACTACGTGCGTGGACCAAGCAAACGTTCCCTGGCGGACTTGGAAATGTCAGGAGAATGTGTTTAAGCTCTATAATACTTTAGAACTTTTTCTGCGTGAGGTTCCTGAAGGAAGCTGCAAATCACAAGATATCCATCTTTGCACTCCATTACCTGGTTTAAAAATAAAAAACATGGTAAATGAGTCCTGGGTGGATCTGCCAACACGGTGTAATAGAGATTTATGCTTTGTAGGAGGTTTCATCTCGGAATGTAAATGTTGTCTCTGTAAATCCAAAGTATTATCATGATGGGTGAAAAAAAAATCTGCATTCTGTGTTTGACCTTCTTGGCAGCACCAGGACTCTGAGCCCCTCAAGGGCTCCACGGGGGTCTCTGAGGACCCTGGCAGAGCTGGCTCAAGGGGTTTGTGACTCCAAGAATGGACTGGGTGACAAGGACACTCAAAGGTTTCTCCTTCCCATAGATGTGAGTTCTGCCATAGCACCTTGAGATAAGCCCCTATGCATTCCTTTAATTCAGCAAACCTTTATGGAGCACCTACTGTTTGCTAGGACGTGTGCTGGCAACGATCTTATTTAAAAGCTTAGAAAACCCCACTGCTAGTGCTGTCCCACAGCTCTTGAGATGAGGAGGATGCTGTGAAGACTGGGGGCTCCCTATCTGAGTCTCCTCACTGCCCCCCATACCACTCTCAAGTCACCCAGCAGCCTCCAGGCACCCGCTCTGCTTTCCTCCGCCATGTGCAGGCTGTCCCTTTCACTGGACCACTGCTTTTCTGTAGAGCTTCCCAGAGCTGCTCTGAGGGCGGCGCTCGCCCCTCCAGGCTCCCCCAGGCCAGTTTTATGTGTCTCCTTGCACTCTGCAGGGACCTTCCCAATCTTCCTTAGACCTATGGCAAGGTGGCGCTAAGGAGACCACCTGTCACTCTGATCTTCACCACTGTGGATTCCACCTGCATGACACAGGGGTTGAGTTGTTGGGGCCCTGGGAGTGGTTTATGGCTTGGGGTTGCTGAGTCCTTGCTCTGCTTGGTTAAATCCACGCTCCCTTTGCCAGCACAGTTCTCCCCTTCCTAACTGTTTGCCTTTCTATAAATAAGGTCCTGGTGACCCGACCAAGGTCCTCCGAGTTAGCGTCCTGCTTCTACTGAAAAACCTCCGATCTGAAAAACAGCTTTCCAACCTGTCAATATCGCCAGCTCAGCAACGGGGAGAATCACTTTTTTGGGTGCCCTAGTTCCATGGGGCTGTGATATTGGCCTGTCCTTCCCTGGAAAACCGGCCACTCCAGCAAAGGTGGGGGGCTTAACGTCTGCGTTACCCAGATGACACCCCCAGAGTTAGTGGGTAAACAGTCAAAAACAGGAACTGTCCTACAGTTCAATAATAAAAAGGCAAACTACTGAAAAAAGAAACTGGAGAAAAGCTTTGCACAGACACTCCACAGATAAAGATACGCAAATGCCCAAATAAACACATGTAAAATCATTTATCATAAAATATTTCAATGAAATATTAAAATCCTAAGGAGGTATACAAATCTGAAAAAACAATAGAAATAGCAAATGTTGGCAAGGTTAGGGAGCAAGCAGAACTGTGCTCTGCTGCTGGAGGGAAGATAAAATGGTACCAGCATTCTGGAAAATTGTAGTTTCCTCCAAACCTAATATACACTTATTCTGTGACCTGGCAACCCTCCTGCTAGGTATTTATCCAAGACAAATGAAAATGTGTGTAAAAAACTCAACCTGTGCCCAAATGTTCACTGCAGCTTAGTGCCGAATAGCCCCAAACTGGAAACAATCCAAATGGCCACCCACAAGCTACTGGACAAATTGTAAGTTCATGTAATAGAATGTTACTCAGTGATAAAAGGAACAAACCATTGAGACACAAAACACCCCAGCTGGACTTCATAGGACTTATGAAGGAAACCAAA
This sequence comes from Cabassous unicinctus, assembly GCA_029593785.1. Lineage (NCBI taxonomy): Eukaryota > Metazoa > Chordata > Mammalia > Cingulata > Chlamyphoridae > Cabassous > Cabassous unicinctus. Next base: position 5,044 of record JAQZBX010079776.1, read on the forward strand.
GAGTGCACCCTGTGAGATTCTAGTTATATGACATCCTAGAAAAGACAAAGCTACTCTATGGGGCTTGAGTTCAGCACAGTAGTTGCCTATAGGGCATTGACTGGGAAGCATCCCAAGAGCTTTCTGGGGTAATGCAAATGGTCTATGTCTTGATTTGGGGTGGTGTGTATACAACAGACAGGGGCAAATGCACGTGTCTAAAGTCACCCAAGTGCATACATAAAGCCTGGGCGCTTTGGTGCATGTAAATCATACCAGGAGAGAGAAGAAGGGGGCTGTCCCTGCCAAATGGCCCTCTGTGAGGCTGGTCAGAGCCTCCTCTCCAGGTGCTGCTTTCTCTGAAGCATGATGTGTGACACTCAGACAACCCCATGGAGTAGCAAAAAGCGGGTCATGGCAGTGTGTTTGCTATAGATGGAGTTATCGGCTACTGTCTCTGCCCTCCCTGCAGCCACACTCTGTGCCACATGGCTTTGCTATTTCTCCCAGAAAAGGGCACTTTCCAGTCCTTGAGCTTGGGCTCTGCCAGGTGGACAGAAGTGACATGTGTTCCTTCCCACTGGCCTCAGGAGGTCTCATTTGTTTCCACTTTCCCTCTTGCATCTCTGCTTCCCCCATAGAGCTGCTGCCCCTTCAGTCTGGGCCCAGACTGAATATACATGAAGTGGACCAGATGCCAATGCAACCAGGAGCAAAGGCCAGGGAGAATGACAGCAGAGCTCAGCCTAGGCAAACTGACCTCCAGAAGACCTGCGAATCCAGGAGAAAAATACTCCTTATTGTATACCTCTGAGATTTTTGTGATTGCTTGTTACTCAGCAATAGCTGACTAATTCTGTTGCTTCTCCATTGAAACTACCTTTGAGTCTTCCCCAAAAGACATTTCCTAACTGATATTCTCACTTCTACTCCATAATGATAATAATCAAAGAATTTCCCCGCCAAATTGCTCTGATCCTATCACAAATCACCAGTCTACCAGAATGATGACTTTAAGAGGAAAACCATGGAAGCTGAGATCTGGAATTAAGCTATCTCCTCAGGCCAAGAGAGGAGCCCCACCCATGTGTACAGAGGGGGTGAGTTTGCCCTGGCAGTTGAAGAGGGTGGATATTCCTGCCTACTGTTCAGGGAGAGTTTTTGCTGCCCTAGGGTACAGAGAGGGTAGAGCACATTCCCCAAGGATTAGGGAGGGTAAGGTCAATACCCCATAGGCCTGAGACAGGTGGGCCTATGCCCCATAGATTAGGGAGGCCAGGTTGCCAACTCATTGCTCTGAGAGTGTTGGGCCTGTATACCAAAGGTCACTTCACTGTACTAGAGACTGTACCCCAAACATTGAGTAAGGTGTGGCCATCACCCCAAGGTAATTGGAGGGTAAGGTCTGGAGCTTGATGAGGGTGGAACCAAGAAAATGGCCTTTGGGCAATACTGTGGAAAGAGTGGGTCCTCATGAGGCCCCATCATTGTGAGAATGACTCTCAGACTTTGACATCTAATGAAGTATGTCCTGCAGGTTTTCAGAACTGATCTAGACCCGTGACTCATGTTTCCCTACCAATTTCTCCTTATGATAATACAACTGTTTATCCTTTGTCTGTCCACTTGTGTATTAAAAGAAGATAAATTGTAAGTTTCAGAGGTCTACAGCCAGATGGGACTTTGCCCCAAGACAAACTGTATTTATTTAAACTGATTGTTTAAATAAATTTAAATAATTTTGTACTTAGTATTGTTACTGATTTAAGGTTTTTCTTTGAATATTGTAATGTCTTTTTGGAATTCAGAGGGTAGAGTGCAGCAGTTTGGTATTATTTATGAATTAAAAAATAGATATTGGATTATGTTTGTAAACTGGTCTGTTCCTCTGGGCATATTAGATTGTATTACCTTCAGAGGCTTCACTTTTACTTGATTAAATTATGATTAGGGCTTTGGGCCACGTCAGTAAGACATCGAGTCCCCGCCCCCTTGGTGGGCAGACACTCACAGAGAAAACAACAAGGCAGAGGAAAGCGTTGGAGTTTTGATACTGGAACCCCGGGAAGTTACACAGGAGAACACAGAGGAATAGAGACAGCTCCATAGACCTGGCAGAGGTCTCGGGAGAGAGAGAGCCTTATAGTCTACAGCTGACCTTGTGGAGAGACCAGAGTAGCTGGGCCCGGAGAGAAATGAATCCCAGGAGAGAGATGAGACTTATCCCAGTCCTCAGCTGGTATTGGAAGAAGCTGGGACCATGGAGCCTTAAGAGGAAGAGGAAGGATGGACTCTCACAGAGACCGGCAGCCATCTTGCTTCAACACGTGGCAACAGACTTTGGTGAGGGAAGAAACTTATGCTCTGTGGCCTGGTAACTGTAAGCTTCTACCCCAAATAAACACCCTTTAAAAGAGCCAACAGATTTCTGGTACTTTGCATCAGCACCCCTTTGGCTGACTAAGACAGACATCAACGATAGCGAAATGACTAAGGTAGTGACAGCTGCCACTCATCAGGGCCCCATACCAGTCATGTGAGAATCATAAGCTACTTTATACGGACAAGGACGCGGCATTTACCTTCCCATGGTCTCCCACCCAGGACTGGACCCAAGCCCACTGTCTTAGATTCCGAAGGCTGTTGCAGCAAAGGGCCACTGCCTGGGTGGCCCCTCACTACAGAATGCGTCCTCTCACAGCTCTGGAGTCTGGACTTCTGAAAGGCGGTGGGCAGGGCTGCACTCTCTGTGCCTGGCTTCTGGCGTGCCCTGGTTTGCAGCCGCAGCCCTCAGGTCTCGGCCTCTGTCGTCACATGGCTGGCTCCTCGCTGCCTGTGACTCGTCTCCTCTTCCTATAAGGACAGGAGTCATTTTGGATGAAGGTCCACGCCAACTCTGGTAGGGCCTCGTCTTAAGTTGATTGCATCTGCAAAGACCCTATTTCCAAATGAGGGTTCTGGGGGCTAGGCTTCAACATCTTTTTGGGGGGACACAACCATGCATGCCCAAACCCTCGAGTTGCCATGCTGCCCGTGTCTCTGGTTAGACGTCCTCTCACCTCCACCAGAGTGTGACTCCTGCTGTCTTGGGTCAGCCTCTGGCTCATCTTTGCTTCTCCAGGAAAACCCCCAAGGAAGAAAGGAAAGAGGGAAGAGGGAGGGAAGAAAGGGACTTGCCAAGTGCTGGGCACACAGTTAGATCTCCAAGGAGCTCCCGGGAAAGCCGAGGCAGTGCCTGGGGTCTGCAGAGGTGCTGAGGAGTCAGACGTCACAAAGAGAGGAGACAGAGAATGATAACACCAAGAAGCAGGGCTCGAAGGAGGCTGTCCCGTGGTGCTGTTAAATAGTTCTGGGTTCCACGAATGAAAAAACGATTTGTCTCCACGCCACATGCTCCTGCAGCGGCCAGAAGCGCTTCCACAGCGGCTCGCAGACGTGGCCACGTCGCCCTAGCGGGGCTGAGCAGCCGCACTCAGAAAGGGAGCGAGGACGCGTGGCAGGAGGCAGGGATGGCAGCCGACGTTTTGGCCGTCAGTGTCCGTTACATTTAATCGTGAGGACTTATTGACGTTAAGAGTCTTAATTATCAGGAAGGATGACCCTGTCTCTTAACAGCTGAAAAATGATCAAAACTGAAGCCACATAAACTTAAATTGTTTGCTTGTCCTTTTATAAATAAGATTAATTGATTAAATGGAGCTTATAGGTTAAAAGGGATAAGTGGCAGTTCTTTTCCCACAATTGCCTTCTAACACGTGCAGGCTCGTGCTCCGGAGGTTTGATGAGGGGACGTCCATCAAAGAGCGTTATTGTTACGAGGCTGTAATACACCTCTTCTCTGGACTCTCCTGCCTCAGTGCTTTGTCTGCCAGGACGGCCTCCAGGCTTCTGACTCGGCTGTGCTGAGACGCGGCTGTTGCTGCAGCCTCCCTGGGGAGATGGCACCGGCACTCACCAGCTCACGCGCCCACCCACGTCCCATCGGCACCCAGCAGCCGTGGCGGCAGACGCCTGCGTGGCTTCCACTGACCAAGGCAGTGAGTTCCAGCAGGCGTGGGAGGAGGAAAGCCCACTGGGCTGGCTTATTTCTTTTCAAAAGAAAGACTGGACCCTATTGCTAATGGCCTTTGTTCTTTAGCAAGCCCCTCTGGTAGGGGGTTCCCTCACCCAATCTGCTCCCACCCCTGCCTCTGAACACGTCGTCGCCGACGCAAGGTCGAAGGACCCGATGTACGGTGGAAGAGGGGGCTTTCACACCCAGATTTTCATCTCAGGTTCACAACACCCAGCGAGTTCCTCAGCCGCAGTCCAATGTTGGACATGACGTGGGAGGTAGAAATAAACAAAGGGACGGGTACATCAGGGTTCGACAGGACATCACTCAAAGTTGGACATGTAGTTCCTCAAAGCCGGGGTTCGGCAGCGTCCATGGTGCTGGCCGTTGACGGGTTCCAGGTTTCCATCATTGCCCGTGGGTTTACAGGTCTCTTCCAGTCCCTGTAGGTTCGTAAGCCAGAGCTCCTGGGTCCAGGCCATAGGTCTGGCAGGAAAATGCGCAGCTCCTGCCTGGAAATTACCTGCAAGTGCTTTCCGCTCTGGCCTTAACTTGCCTGGCATTTTTAAGGCACTGAAAAAAATATTTTGCCCTTAAATCAAAGCATTACATTTCAAAGGAAATTTAATAAAGCATGCTTTTGCAACCACATGGAAATATGTGCTATGCAAACAGTGAAGATCCTTGTCTGAAAGCAATTCTCTCCCAACTCCTTAGGCCACCAAGGGAATAAAATCAAAAGATAGGCAGCGGTTCCAAGCTCATCATTTGTCAAAGCAAGATGAAGCTCAAAGCTTCAGACTTTTGTGTCCTGGGCTAAATTTAGCTAATCATACCTCTGAGTTCTGTTCTCTATCCAGGACCCCTGGCATCCCCAGAGAAAGGATTAGCCGTGGTGACAGCAATAATGATAGTTTGTGCTTTCAGTTCCTTGCTTCAGTCTATTTCAAAGGCCTGCGCCACCCTCTCTTCGCTCATATCTGTGACACCCAAGCAGAGCTCACAGGGGGGGACTTTGTGCCTGTTTTACAAAGAGCAGAACAGAGCAGCTGGGGGATGTGCATTTGTCCTTGCCCCTGTGCAAGACACTGCCCTCCTCCAGCCAGGAGGCGCGGGGGCCGCGGGGCCAGCCGCCACCCTCGTGGAGCGCCCACTGGGGAAAAAGCCCGGGGAATGAAATGAAACGCTGGACGCAGGGATGGCTCGGAAACGGCCGCCCCTCCTCCACAAGTCCTGCTCGAGCAGGACCACGCGTGACACTGCTGCTGTCCCAGGCAGCCTCTGCTAAAACGTGTGCAGCTGAGTGGGGTGTGATGAGCTGAGCCGTAGTGGCTGCATTTGCTCTGGAGGTTTGGGGTGGGCCCGGTGGGGGAGCCTTTCCCTTCCCTCCTGCTTGTTCTTTCCATGGGCTGGAAGCCCCACTGGGAAGGCCTCCTGACCTCCACCCCCACGCCCCCTCCTCCCCAAGGGAGAAGTGCACGACTTATCCAAGTGATGGCTAGTGGGGGGTCGGCCCCTTCTTCCCTGCCTCTCTTGCCTCTTGGGAGTGGGGGGCTGGCAGGGAGCACGTGCCCTGAAGCACACCTGTGCCACACCGGGAGAGGGGAGCTCTGACCCCGCCTACACTGCCCGGCCTGACTCCACGAGCGCCACCCATCCTGGAGCGTTTGCAGCCCGCTTGCCTGCAGGGGGAAGGGAGCTGCTCCGAATCAGCCCTATCAGCCATGAGGGCAAAACTTGGGTCTCCTGCAGCCTCAATCTTTTTTTTAAATCACTTCTCAAAGGGTTCAAAGCACAGGCAGGGAAGAGGTAGGATGTTTCATGCCCCACCCTGTGCATCTCAATGCTTATTATGCTGAGATGAGGGTGGAATCTGAGTTATGGTTCCGGATACGTTTAACCATCCGCATGTTGGCAATGATTCTTGCAAGAAAAAGTGCTTTTTACAGCATTGGAAACTACGCTGAAGCGCAGACCTTTCCCAGAGGTTGGGGATGTCTGCTGGATCCTGCTGGGAGACACTGCAGGTAACTAGGGGAGGTCAGGGAAGTTCTCTGGAGCTTGTCCCATGGCCACCACCCTGACATTTCAGTCACTGAGAATGGGTGCACGATGAAGAGTGCCTTCCCTCCTGGTATTGGGGAGGGGGGCAAATCATCCTGGGTGTGGCCAGGTCTCAGCCCATCAAGAGCTCCTTTCCTTCCCAGGACTGAGGTGGGAGTGGGGCTCTGAGCCCCCAGGTCAGGGCGGCCCAGGTGAGCAGACGGCCAGTTCAGCAGGTGTGCTCAGATGGGAAGCTGCCCCATCCAGGGGTCCTCTTGTGGCTTCTCAGCCTTCTGCAGGCTCTGTGAGTGCCTCAGGAACGCAGACGAATGCGGCACCCAGCACCCTCTCCATCTTCAAGCTCATGGAAGTTCTTTTTTTTTTTAAAAGGGTTTTATTTATTTATTTTTCTGCCCCTGAGATGGCTCTTTTATCTGTTTGCTTATTGCTTTTGCTTATTGTTTTTGCTCATCATTTGTGCTTGTTGTCTGCTCGTTGTTTTTGCTAGTTGTCTGCTTGTTGTCTGTTTTTTCTTTAGGAGGTACCGGGAACCAAACCTGGGACCGTCCATGTGGGAGGCAGATGCTCAACTGCTTGAGCCACACCTGCGCCCTGCTTGTTTTGTTTTTGCTCATTGTCTGCTCGTTGCTTTTGCTTGCTGTCTGCTCGTTGTTTGTTTGTCTTCTTTAGGCGGCCCTGCTCCCCAGGGAGTTCACTTTTAAACAATAATGAAAATGACTTGCTGAGAGGCTCTACAGCAGAGGATCTTGATTCCATGGCTGCCCGACCTGACGGGCACCTGCGGCTGCTTCGGCCTCACCTCCAGCTCCAGCCACCCACCTGGCCTCCTCAGAAGAGGTCACACTTCCTCCCACCCCCTCTGTCCTCAGGTGGCTTCCTGCCTCAGGTTGAACGCTGTCATCTCAAGACCCCCTAACCCAGGCCACGGCCACACTGGGCTTTGCACTGCTGGGGGTCCGCCTCCCTTGCTAAGCCCCAAGTGGGCGGGGTTTTTGCCAGCTTGGCTTTGAAACATTTCCCAAGACCGTAGCTGGCTGCTGAGCTTAAGAAGTGGGAGGAGCTGCCCGAACCGTGCCAGGAGAGGGGCGGCAGGGCTGATGGGGGCCGCTCTGACCCTGAGTCCCGAGGAGGCTGCGGCAGCCCCCAGGCTGGGAGGGGCGGGGGAAGGGTCCCGGGGATGACTGGGGAAGGGCCCAGAGGCCTCCTCCCTCCCCAGCTCCACCGCCAAAGTCCTCCGCTCCCTCTTAAGGGGTTTCTTCTAGGGCTGAAACTGAAGACCCCTTACAGAGGACGAGGAGAGGAGGAGGCTCACGCCGCTGAGATGCTGATGGAAGAGGCATGGCCGGCTTTTGGGGGTCCAGGCCGCCAACCCCCACCCTCCCTGTGCCCAGAGGTGGTCCCCGGCTGCCGCTGGAGTCCCTAACGGGGGTCCCTGTGGGGTCAGCCTCTCGGAGGTCCATGCCCCCAGAAGCTGGCGATTTACCCAACAGCGGGTCCAGCTCCTCACAGCCTCCGACAGCTTTGCCTCTCTGAGGGCTTCCGCCTCTGCAGCCCAGACAGCTGGAAACGGGGCTGCAGCTCTTTGCTCACCAAATCCCCCGGCCCATGCTTGACAGGCTCTGCTCCGGCCCACACAGGACGTAGATCCTTTAATGTTTGTCTAGGTCTTACTTTATCCACGTTCCTCTCGTGGTCATTGGCATCCGATGGAATTTTCTGGGCCAGCTTTGCCTGTGTCCGGCAAGCGTCTCAAGGGGCAGGAAGGGAGTCTTTGTAGAAGCCCTGGAGAATTCCTTCGGCCCCAGTCCCGCCCTTGGGCTCAAGCTGGTATCCCAGCAGGACATGCCCCTTTGCAGAGAACAGCGGCATGGATTTCGTCTGGTGGATTCGTTGTGGTACAAGGAAAAGAAAAAAGCAAAACTGGCGTCCAAAGGCCTGGTGAAATCATGCCCGGCTATTTTCACCATGATCTTGTGCAATTTAAGTACTTTGTGAGCCTCAGCTTATTCATCTTTAAAATGGAGGTAGACTCCTCCTGGTAGGCTAGCTGTGAGGTTTAAATTGCATGAATGTGAACTCAGCTGGCATTTAGGAGGCACTTGAAATAAAGCAAACCTTCCTCATTAATAGACTCTGGGGCTGAGTCAATACATCAACCAGAGTGCCAAGTCGCAAACAGGGCAGCCCTGGCCAGGATCAGGTGACCGGTCAAGGCTGGCCCTTGGACGCCTTAGCTCACCAAATTGCTCCTACCTGCCCCAACTTCAGAATCATTGTGGTGGTGGAGGGGCAGAAATTAGGGTCAATTGTTAACAATTGCGGATTCATAAAGTAAAACACAACACAGAATACAAAACAGTAAAAACCTGTCTGGCATGCATTTTATGGATGACTGGACAGCCATTGAAATAATCTAGAGCATTGATTTCCTTGTTTCACTCCTTTTAAATCTTCTATTGGGTAGAAATAGTTTTCAACGTGCCTCCTTTACCCCCTCTTCTTTGGTTTTCTACTTACATTTTCTAGTTCTTTTTACTTTTTCTTTAGCTACTACAGTTACATTTTTAACATGTCTGTTTAACAAGATTCAATATTAAATAACATTTCTACAAATTGCCAGAAGTTAGAAGACTTAAATCCCAAACTTTCTCCATTCCAACTTCATGTTGCTGTAATATAGTATTTCAGTGTCATCTGATTTTTAAATGCCCACGTCTTTTTTTTTTTAAATATCGATGCTTCTTTGGAGTTGACAATGTATTCACAGCTTTATTTGCATAAGTTTTAT
>JAQZBX010079777.1:0-13927 GCA_029593785.1 Cabassous unicinctus
TTTAAAAAAAAAAAAAAAGAACAAATGGAAGAAAGGTGTTTCCGTTTTTTAGATTAGATTGCATTAGCAGTAGAGGGAGAACAAGAAAGGCTTGGTGATATGTGAGCAGCAGACAGGTGTGATTAGATGGCTCGGTGTAACAGATAAATTGGACTGGAGAGAAGAGAAGCAGGGAGGTCACTTAGGAGGCAATTGCGATAATTCATGTAAGAAATTATAAGGCAGTTGACAGAGGCATAGAAAGAAGGAAACAAATGCGAGAAACATTTTGGAAGTAGAATTAACAGAGTTAGAGTGCTACTGGCTAGGAAAATAGGAGGAGGGAAGAAATTGCAGATGATCCAATGACTTCGAGCCTGGGAAACTGAGAAAGTAATGATGTCTTTTAAAAATATTGAGCCCAGTGAAAGTAGCATGGAGTTAATTGTGGAAGGGGAAGGAGATAAGCTTGTTTTTTATTATGTTGACTTTCAGGTATTTAGCCCAGCATCTACACGAAATAGCTTAAATTTATCCAAGAGCTAAGAATGTGTAACTTACTAAGATGTATTTAAAATTACTTCTATAATTTTACCCCAGACCTGTAATTTATAAACAAGACACTTGAAAGACGCTTTTGCACCATGCTTTGGAGTAGTTTCTCTATATTTTACTTGGTGAAAGGAAAAGGCAAGAGTAGTTGCAGCTACCATTTTAGAGTCTTTTTGAATACTATATCTTCTAATATGCACAAAAAAAGTTGAAGAAAATGATGCCCAGAAAATTTCAGGTAACTTAGAGGTGAAATCAGCTCTGTCTGTTTAGCCTAAACCTTAATTCTATAAGTTACTGCTGCTTTGTACCCAAGGCCACCAACTAGCAGATGCTCTTCATGAGCACAAAGGTAGACCAGAGACAGAATAATACTTTATATTTTGAAGAAACACAGCTTGATAAGTCCTTGGTAAAGTGGTAATACAATTTGGTATGGAATAGGTTAAAACTGTAATTTATCATTTGGACACAGGATGGCAATATTCTAAATAGGCTAATGTCTACTTCCTTGTGTTGGGGAGAGTCTTACATAGGGTTTGCATTACAAAACCTCATTTCTGAGATCCCATTTAGTCTCTGGCTTTCTATCCATGGTGTTTTTGCCAATAAAAAAGCAATTTGGCTAAATCTGCTAGTCAGTGCATCCAAATGCTTAACAAGTCAATCACATTATCTTTATTGATGGAAACAATACACATAGTAAATTAACTCCTGGAAACCAAGGGATAAATTAACTTTTCTTATGGTTAAACTAAGAATCTGAGCACATTCAAATAATTTTTCCCAGTACAGCATTCACATATGATGAACATATTCTCAACTGGACATGGTCTGGGTGTGAATGTGTTTCCTTGTCCCCTAAATTGGGCAATCTGTGGAATCTTTTATTATTTGGATCTGTATGAGACAGCATAACACCAGATTTAAAATTTGGAGAGGAAGAAATGAGGATAACACAGTCAATTGGCTGGAATTTGGTATTAAGACAGAGGGAAGGGATTATGGAGTGTTCCACATATTAAAAAAAAAGAAGAAAAAAGAAAAAACTAAGACTTTCCCTTATCCAGAAACTACGTGTGTTTTGGTGTTTTTGTCACTTTGTTTATTTGTTTGTTTTGAGAGATTTAACGAAGTGATTTTCAGTTAGATTTTTGCAGTTTCAGAACATAATATGGCAGGTCCCTCAAAGGTTATATGGGCTAAACTCTAGAAAAACTTCTCATTTCCTCAATCTTTTTGGAAACAGACCTTTACAATACTTTGGAAAACAAAGCTAATGAAATGAATCACAAAAGCCAGCTATACACCATAAAATCACAGATCTTGGCCATTTCCCTGGGCTATGTCTCCAAATGGCAATAAGGAAAAGTAATAATAGGAACTGCAATTCAGCCAAAAGAGCCTATTGGAAGTTCAGTACTCAGGAAGGATATCAATGTTCAATTGGCTTCAGGTACATATGTGTGTCAGGCCAGAAGAGACTTATACTCACTTTCAACCACTTGCTCAAGCTAAACCCTGCTACCATTCCCTTTATACTGTGAGTAATATTTAGAAATGCACAAAAAATTATATCTTCAAACAAAAAACAGTAGCAGCAAAATCTTCTTCCTCATATGAGAAGTATATAATATGTGTACACCATTCAAGTGTTGTCTTCTGCTTTACAATATTATTGCTATGTGAACTTCATTGAGATTGCTGAAAATTACGCAAGATTCTGAAATATTAGATCAAAATCTCCTTACAAATGTAAGACAAAGATGCCCACTTTCACCACAGCTATTAATCATTATACTGGAAGTCCTAACTAGAGCAATTAGGTAAGACAAAAAATAAAAAGCATCCAAACTGAAAAGGAAGATGTAAAATTATCACTATTTGCAGATGACATGATCCTATATACAGAAAATTCCAAAGAATCTACAAGAAAGCTACTGAAGGTAATAAATGGTTGGCAAAATGGCAGAGTACAAGTTTACCATGGAAAAATCTATCATGTTTCTATATACCAGCAATGAACAATCTGAAAAGGAAATCAAGAAAACAATTCCATTTACAATAGCAACTAAAAGAATAAAAATATCTAGGAATAAATTTAACCAAGGATATATAAGGCTTGTATGCAGAAGACTAAAAAGCATTGCTAATATAAATCAAAGGTGAACTAAATAAATGGAAAGACATACTGCACTCATGGTTTGGAGGATTTAATAATGTTAAAATGAAAATATTACCCAAGACAATCCACAAATTCAATCCTGATAAAAATTCCAAAAGCCTTCTTTGCAGAAATGGGAAAGCCAATCATCAAATTCATATGGAAGGGCATAGGGCACCAAGTAGTCAGTCCATCTTGATAAAAAAAAGAACAAAATTGGAAGACTCACACTTACTGATTTCAAAATGTATTATAAAGCTATAATCATCAACAGAGTGGTATTGGCATAAGGACAGGCATGTAGATCAAAAGAATAAAATTTAGGGTTCAGAAACAAACAACTTTTTTAAAAGGGTGCCAAGTCCACTCAATGGGGAAAGAATAGCTCTTCAACAAATCATGCTGAGAAAACTGGATATATACACGCAAAAGAATGAAAGTTGAACTCTACCTCACACTATTTACAAAAATTAACTCAAAAGGGATAAACAACATAAATGTAAGAGTTAAAACCATAAAACTCTTAGAAGAAAATATAGGGGAATATCTTCCGGGCCTCATATTAAGCAGTGGACTCTTAGATTTTACTTCAAAAGTATGAGCAAAAAAAGAAAAATAGATAACTTAGACTTCAAAATTTTTAAATTGTGTGCATCAAAGGACATTATCAAAAAAGTGAAAAGACAATCTAGAGAACAGGAAAAATATTTGTGAACTAAATACCTGATAAAGGTTAAATATCATGAATATATAAAATACTCCTACAAATCAACAGCAAAAAGACAACCTAATTAAAAATGGGCAAAAATTTAAATAGACATTTTTCCAAAAATATACAAAAATGTCCAATAAGCACATGAAAAAATTCTCAACATCATTAATCATCCCAGAAATGCAAAAAAACAAAAGCCACAATGAGATACCACTTCATACCCACTAGCATGGGTATTATTGAAAAACAGAAAATAACAAATCTTGGAAAGGATGTGGAGAAATAGAAACCCTCATACATTGTTGGTGGGACTATAAAGAGGTGCAGCCATTATGGAAAATAGTTTGGCAGATCCTCAGAAATTGCAATATAAATTGACCCCACGATCCCACTTCTAGATATATACCCAAAAGAATTGAAAGCAAGGACTCAAATAGATATTTGCACACCAATTTTCACAGCAGCCATTTTTCACAATAGCCAAAAGGTGAAAACAACCCAAATGTCCATCAAAAGATAAATGGATACAAAAAATGTGGAATATACATACAATGGAATATTATTCAGCCATAAAAAGGAATGAAGTTCAGATACATGCTATAAGGATATACCTTGAAGACATCATATTGTGTGAAATAAGCCAGACACAAAAGGACTAATACATGTAGACTCACATGAAATAATGCAAATATGCAAATTCACAGAGACAGAAGTAGAGTACAGGTTATCCGCAAACTTGAAAGGGTAGTGTGGGAGGTCTGAGGAGTTATGGCTTAATGGGTACAGAGATTCTGTTCTGGGTGTTAAAAAAATGTTGGTAAGGGCTGGTGATAAGGATAACACAACACTGTGAATGTAATTAATACCACTAATTGTGCACTTGAAAGTCATAAAAATGGGAAATTTTATGTTGTATATATGTTATCACAAAAATATTACAAGTTAAAAAGAAAATATGAGAAAACAAATACATTTTAGTAGCTTTCAAGCCCTCTAAATTCTAAAATTAGGGTGAGGTTGAAGACTGTTATGTTTTTTCTCAGTAGCTCATTGTCAGCTTCTGGATATATATCAACATGACAGCAAAATGCAAAAATGCTAAAGTAATTCCAGATGACACAGGTCAAGTTCTCTAAGTAGTTCTCACTTGGGCTAATATGAAGCCCCCCTCATTGAAGAAGGGAATCCAACTCTCTAAAGAAAAGGAGAACAACTCTCCAAAAATTTTGTGTTCCCTAAGTTTCTTCCACTCGTTTATTTATAGTCTTGTGATATGTAATGAGCCAACAGGGGTCATGCAAGCTTTACAGTTTCTGAGTCCGGCCTGCATAGATAAACTTGTATCTTGCTTTACTAGACTTTTGAAACCTCGGACAAAACTGAGATAAAAAGAAAAGTCATATTTAACATCTTATTATATATGTAATTATAAATAAGTTTGAATTTATATATAAAATATCTTGAGCAATATATAAACATACTACAACATAACCTCTACAGAAAAGCATTTGGGGGATATATTTGCTTTTCATTCAACAGCTTCCCATAGTATTTCATTTTTACAGTGTGGACATACTATCCTACTATTGTTTAAAAAGCCCCCACAATAACTCTGATGCTCAATCTGGTTTGGGAAAATGAGAATCATGAAAAGCAGGGAGCTAATAAAAGTGGTTACCTATAATGGATGGGTTTGGAAGAGAATGGGAACAACACTTTTCAATGCAAATTTGTTTATATTGTTTTGGTTTTAAAACCATATATGTATTACATTTTCAAATGCAAGAGAGTTTTGAAAACTAGAAAGCTGAAACAAGTAAAGGGAAAAATTCATATCTTCTTAGACTTAATAGCAGTATATTTATATGTTTTTATTTTCTGAACTTTTTATATGTTTAAATATTTCATAATTTTAAAAGTTTAAGGAAAAATTTTTAAACAACTCATGATAAAGCAGTTTAAAGAATATTTGCCTTAAAGTCAAAGTAATGACAACAACAACTACAACAACAAAATTCTGTTCTACCCTACCTGTATTATTCAGGCTGAGTCACCAGGGACTTTGGACAAGTGACTTCTTCATTTGTAAAATGAAGTGAATAATCATATAATCCTTACAAAATTATAAAAGATTATTGTTAGAAATGCTTGTAAAATGTAACATCTGATGCAAATATTACTATTTTTTCTTCCTATTTTAATTTCCTTACATTTTGAGACCATGCTTTATTCCTCTTTACATAGACTCCAACTATTGGCTCAGTATCTGGCTAGCAGACTGCTGTCTTCACTTCCTGAATGTAAACTTCGAATTTCCAAGACAGGCAATCTGAATTAAATTTTCACATGGGGAGAAGAGACCAGGTATTGTGGCCCTGGCTTTTGTTCACTTGAGATTAAACCCTCTGTATGAGAAAATGTCTATCAATTACGGCTGGTCTTGCTCAGCAGTCTCAAGGGGGCACTGGGCTCCCTTTATCCACCAGTGCTCCATGTGCATTCTTCCAATGACTGATCTTAGCATAGCTAAGGATAGTCCAACATAGTTAAGCAGACTTTACTAAATCCTTGGAAAGACACTAGACCAAATAACCTTATTTATAAACCATTGCTTGCTCTTCAGAAGTCGCAGATCCTGTCCCACCCTAGCAATTGTCCTGCCTTCATGTAAAGGGCTCCATATTAGTACCCACAACCAGAAGATTCCCACTCAAAGACATTTTTACAACTGTAGCATATATGACTTTGCATTTTCTGCCCCAACCCTTCCTGTTTTTCCCCCTCTCCAAATTGCAGCAGCATTCCTAAGTAGTTAAAAAGGCAAGGCTCGGGAACTGGTTGTGATATCGTGACTGATCAACAGAGTTTGAACTAAAATGCTTAACCTGATTTTCGGGAAGCCTGCGATGAATATCTGTTTTCCTCGAACTGCCTGATCACCCCTGTATCAACAAACCTTTCCAGCAATGTATAACTTCTGCCCTGCTGAAAACATCTGTTCCTTTAGGATCTGTTTCCTGTAAACGGCAGGCTCATCCCCCACATGCCTTGATAATTATTGTCAAGTAATGTACCTTCCGTTCATTCTTTAGAAGGCAGCTCCCCATCAGTTGCAGGAAGACAGGCCCCATAAAAGACCCCTCTCCTCGAGCAGTAAGCGGGGAGGATGGAGTTTGGAAAATGTTGTCTCTCTTCCCACTGCCAAGGATGAGGACCCCACATAACCCCCCCCAAAATAAATGCTCATTACTCACCAAGCTGGACTTGTCCAAATCTTTC
Source organism: Cabassous unicinctus (assembly GCA_029593785.1). Taxonomy (NCBI): domain Eukaryota; kingdom Metazoa; phylum Chordata; class Mammalia; order Cingulata; family Chlamyphoridae; genus Cabassous; species Cabassous unicinctus. The sequence goes on from JAQZBX010079777.1 coordinate 6,687, forward strand.
TTTGGCCTGATGTATTCCTATTGCTTTACACAATTCCTTGCCATTCTTGGGACAACAACTCAAAATGCATTCTCAAAGAGTAGGACATAGAGTAGCAAAAGTTCCCTCTTTTATCTCCTAAAAACCTATTTTATGGGTTCCATTTTCCACACAGGAACTACCCACTATCTCCAGAGATGTCCCTACCAACAAGTACATAGTTTTACACCAAGCCCTCAAGAAGTCACACTTAAAAGGTATAGCACAATAAACATACACACAGAGTAGTAAAGATTTTATTTCATTATGTGGGTCCTCAATAAATATTGGCTACAGAAAGGGAAGAAGGACTCAAGGGAAGAAGGAGGTAATTCCTGTTGGAAGAACCCCTTCCTAGCATTAACTTCCTTAAACTATTTTTACTGATAATAGCTTATACCATTTAACTTTTCTAAATGATTAACATTCTCTTAGAAAGAACCAAGAAATTAAGAATCGCTTGCATGCCGTTTTAATGAGGGATCCAAATGTTGGGGGATGTGGTGTGGATCAAGATTTATAAATGACACTTTTAATTCAAAGGTTTATATATGCATGCATGCACACACACACAGAGTTAACTTTTGTTTTTGTTTTCCAGCTGCTAAAACAAACACCATGCATGGATTGGCTTAAAAAATGGGAATTCAGGGAAGCGGGTGTGACTCAATCGATAGAGCTCCCGTTTACCATATGAGAGGCCCGGGGTTTGCTTCCCGGGGCCTCCTTGTGAGGGCAGGCCGGCCCACGTGGCGCGGTGGGCTGAAGCAGCGTGACCTCACAGCAAGGGGGAGATAAGCAGACACAGAGAAAACACACAGTGAATGGACACAGCAAGCACAAGCAGCAAGGGGGGGATAAATAAATAAATAAATAAATCTTTTAAAAAAAAAATGGGAATTCATTCGCTCATGGATATGAGGCTAGGAGAAGTTCAAAAGTGAGGTGCCAGCAAGGTGATGTTTTCTCTCTGAAGACTGTGGTGTTCTGGGCTTGGCTGCCAGTGATCCTTGGGGTTCCATGGCTTTTTCATCACATGGAAATCTCCTCTCCTTTCTTTTCCAGCTTCTAGCTTCTCAAGGCTTCTCTTTCTGTGTGTAATTTCCTTTGCTTATAAGGACTTCATCCATGTTGGATTAAAGCCCAAAGCCATTCAGTTTGAGCAAAACTTAATTAATAACATCTTCAAAGATCTGATTTACAAATGGGTTCATACCCACAGGAACACAAGTTGGACTATGAACATGTCTTTATAGGGGACATGATTCAATCCCCAAAACCTTTCAATTCAAATTTAATATAATTTTAAGACCCCTCTAGAATATTCAGCAGGTGAAGTAGGATTAATGTCTCAGAAACTCAGAAATTAAATGGATTCTAAGTTTCAGAAAAACAAAACATCTGCTTGCTTAGGTTTCATGTTCATGACATTAACCATAGTATACAATTTAGTCAAAGGAACTAAAGGACACAATAACTTGAATATAGAGCATTTTACCATTTTCTTTAGACTAAAATCAAGTGTCTTTTTTCCAGGTTAAGTAAGATTTAGATGGAAGGGAGAGGGCAGGTAAAACCCTTAAAGAATTTTTCAAGGGTTCTATAAAGTTCAAATATTTCTTATATTATAATATAAAACTCAATTAAAGAAATTGTTTTTGTCCCTGGGGAGACATTTTGCCATTCCCTATTTTCTTATTTAATTACTTACTATTTTAATGGAGATGATCTTAAAACTCAGGAAGTGAAAGAAGACAGAAAAGATGCACAAAGACTCTTGAGGTAGAAAACAGATCAAAAACATTAGAGCCATTATTATTACAGGAGAATGAGTCGGGGGCTTCCTAATCAAATTAGTGAAGAAGAAATAAACTTTCCACTCCCAAGCAGATTCAGTATTATGAAACAAACCCACTTTCTAATATGAGTATAGCATGAATCATGTCCAATTATGTAATTTTCAAAACTCCACTGTAAAGAAACAGAGTTCAATCAGGGATGATTCAGAAAAAATTCAAAATTTAATTGCCAAAATGGAACACTTCTTCATTCATTAAAAATGTTCAATGTGTGTTACATTTTGAATGATAGCAAATATTTAATAAGTCCAAATGGCAACTCCATAAGTATCCAACCATTCTTGATTCACTTTCAAACAGTGGTGACAGCTTCAAGATGCCTTACCCATCATATAGACATGGATAAAATTTAGTGGCATTTAGCAGTCTAAGTATTTCACTACTCCCTTCTTATTTATTAATGCATTCAAAACATTTCTAGTGAGTGCATAGTATATGCAAGGCTCAATGGTATGAAAGATATCACCTGCCTCAATGGGGATTACATATAATAGGGAAAATGTTTAAATAATAATTAAAAGAGAATGTGATAAGTACCATAGTTGGAAGGGTATAATACGTTGCAGAAACTCATGGTAGAAACAACTAGATTTATCTTGGGGTCTGTGAGCATGGGGTTGAGGGGACTTCAAGAAAATGAGGCTAAAGCTGATGAATGGCTGTTTGGTTTCCTCCACCTACATTTTTTCTTCTATTTTTCTCCAAAGATTTTTCTTTTCTTTTTTTCCTTCTCCAACCTACCACTGGAACTGGTATAAGTGCCTTTAGTATTCCTGTTATTGGAATAGACATAGGACTTGAGCAACAGTGCTCTTTATAGCTGAAACTCACTTAATTCATATCTGAATTCAGTTGCCTAAAACCACAGAAACCAGAAACCTATAGCCTTGTGGAGTGAGTGAGTATTGAACTCGTAGCCAGAGATCTGGATTCAAAATCTGGCTTTGCCAAGCAATAATGACTGTATGATAAATTATCTAACCTTTCAGAGACAGAGTCTTCATCTTCCTGATAGATCTACTTTACAAAGTTGTCGAAAAAGAGAAATGAAGTGCAAATGAGTATATAAAATGCAGAGTAAAAAAAGGGAATGTTATCATCAAAGGCACAAATAAATCAAGAAACGTTTCTGATTTGACTCAATTGGGAGGTGCTCTAGGATACTTGTTTAGAATACATAAAAACTTACCTTGCAATATGCCATAGAAGAAATGAATTAAATTGCAGAGTTGAGTTAGATGTGACTATATTGTGCAGCAGTTTGTTTTGTTCTGTTTTGCTTTTGATGAATTCTGTTACTGAAATGAAAGGATCTGAACATGACTGATGGTGCTTGGAGAAATGTTTTTTAAAAGACTATATGTTCATCATATGCCTTATTTCAATTAATATAGCTCTTTTCAAGATAGAATGAAAGCTTTTTACCATGTAAATCTCTGGAAGCAGCTTGACAAGCATATTTAAATGTGGCTTAGGGAAGATATCTTAAAGATAGAATGGACTTATTTAATTGTCAAAAAATACTTAGACATGGATTTACACTACTTGAAATTATCTGCTTTTTACTTAACAGCTAAACACTACTGAGCAGCCTGCACTATATTTTCCATCACCTACAACTATAGGCTGACAAAAGAAACCAATAATAACTCAAGGGGGAAAAATATAATAAAAGTGAATCACCATGGTCCTGCACATATGCAATAAACCTTAATCCAGGACTTAGGGTGATAATCGATCTTTTCTAGTATTCCAGAGAGCCAGTCACCTTTTAGCAGAAATTTCAGGAAAAGTATATTTCAGCCTATAAACATTTTTGTATTTTATAAAAGGATCTTGTCTACTTTATTTTCCTGTAAGATAATTTTAAATTTCTATTCCTTTGGGCAAAGTAACATTCAATACAAGGCATTTCAAGGAAATTATTCCCATTTTAATTATTAACTGATTCTGTCACTCAGAAAATATTTGTTGAGGAATTGATATGTGCCCTTTCAAGGGTTGTTTCATTTAAGCTTCACAGCAACCCTGTGAAGCACATATTATCTCCATTTAAGGGTAAAGACACTTGGACAGAGGTAAACTAAATAATATTCAATCAAAAGCATACATGGGCTGTCTTCATCCGAGCATTCATGAAATTAGTTTGTTGTTCTAAGCACACTGGGAAATAAATGTCAAAACCTGTTTTGAACTAATTTTCAATGATGTCCCCTTCACTATGGAAAGGTGCTTTGGATTCAATGTGTCATGGCTGAGAATGCTCAATTAGATTTCCACATGGAATTGTTAATGTTGTGTTAGAATGGGGGAGAGTGAACAGTAATCTGCTTATTTCTATCCGGATGATTTGCCACCTAGTGGTGAGGTTTAGTAAAACTTTTTGGAGTCTGTTATGACTCCAAATTATACTTTTCTTAGCTCTAGATAGTGTTCCAGTTTTGTTCATCTAATTCTAATGATCAGGGCAGACACATTTCATGATGATAAGTTACTAGGCAGAGTTTCTAGGGATGATGAAAACCTCTCTGGCTTTCCCTTCCTTGAGAAAAGGACAAAAGTGTATACCTCAGTTGCCGCTGCCTTTTGGGAATGGCATAAAGCTCTTTCTGCAACAAAACCATGCAGGCACAATCTGCAGAAAGACATTGTGAAGGGCAGTAGACTGAATTAGGATTTAGGTGTTAATGGAATCATACGTTTTCTGTCCTTAAGGTTTTTTCTCTGGCTTTCAAAAGGGGTATTGGCAAGGATATTCCTTCTTGGTTTCCCACTTTTCTAGCTTATAAATTATAAACTTAAGTAGCTGCCATCAAGTGACAAACGTAAAGTATTTTGGAACTTTCAGAGGAACACCGTTTTTGCAGACACTGCATTTTGCCAAAGATTCTGAAGTAGAAGTCTGAAGAAGCATGGGACTTTAATTAAATGACCAGACAAGATATATATCATTTCTAAGTCTTGTGTAGCTATAAATATTTTTTGCTTTCTATTACAATGGAATTTTGCCACTGAAACAGCCTTATGTTGGGATTTGGGGCCCTTGTGAGATTTTGTTTAGGAGTGGGAATGAGTTTAGCTCTTCATTCTCAGATAAAACGCACACTGTCAAGAGCTCCACGACTATCTGTGAGACAGATGGGAGCTCCTGATGCATACCAGGCAACTGTTCTTCAGCAAAGAAAACAAAACCCCAGGTGCAGAATGTATTGGAACTGTGCAGATGGGCCTTCAAGGGTGTCCACTGTTTACAAGAAAAAGGAACGAAGCTCTCATCATTGAGAGACCACTGTTCCTGGGTCTATTTCCCCCAGCTGGTCTTGAGCAGAATATCCCCCAAAAGGCCCAGGAAGCAGCTGTCATTGACCTTTGCCCCTTCAAAGGGAGAGGCTGGGTGGCCGCTGTCATCCTGTCAAGATGTGCTAATTACTTGAGTGCTGAGAATCAGAGCCTACATACTGGAACACTATTTCTGTAACCTGCCCACCCCACACATCTTTTTCCTCTGTCCTTAAATCTTTTTAGGGAAAACAGTTTACAGCTGTTTCTGGACAGATTACTGGCATCTCTTTCTGTTGTATACTATCAGCTCCCAGTTTTATCTGAACTATGCTATTTTAGGAATTGAAAGTCATCTATTCAAAGAGGAATTTGGAAAGAGAGGAGGACTCTCTTGATTCCTACTCTATACCAAGTGCATGCCCATCATTTATAGATATAGCTTCATCTCATCATCATATTACTCCCTAGAAGAGGACATTATTATTCACAGTTGACAGACGAGAAAACTGAGGCTAGGGAAGACTGAGACTCTCCAAGCCCCCTTTTCCCCAGATCATCTTTTATACTATTAGATTAATCTCCCTACAGTGTAGCTGGGATGATTTCAAACTCCAGTGCCCTTCGTTTGTCTAAAAAATGAGTTACAAACTCTGCCATCTGCCTTAATTTAAGATGTCATCTCAGCCATTTCTTAAATGCACACTAACACTAATCTCTCTACCTGTACCCCAGGTGTTCCTGTCCTTCCTCATGAGTCTTCTCTGACCCATCTATCTTAAACTTTATCCTATCTTCTCTCCCAGAGAAATTCTACCATATTTCACAGCTCAGAACAAAGATCAACTCTCTCACAAAACCTTTACTCACCTTTAACATGTGATACACCCATCATAACTCTTATCATGTCAAACTTGTAGCCCTTATCACAATCCTTTGAAGAGGATATTAAACTATCTGTGCTTAAACTAAAAATCATGCAACTGGAAAAAGACCTCAAATAAAAGGGAGAAAAGGTAAAGACAGATGAGTTTATATGGCTAAGAGACTTCAAAGTGAGTCAGGAGGTCATCCCAGAGGTAACACTTATGCACATCTCAGTAGGATCTCACAGACTGCCAAAGTAGATACTACCCCAAATAGTGAGGCTTCTGAGGGCTCTGGAGACACCCAGGTCCTATGGTCAGGGCAGATAGCTCTGGAGTTTGGTGCCTTGCCAGTGGGCCCTACTTTGGAGTTTGTGCTCCTGTGAGTGACAGAGCTGGACTCAATTATGGCTTCCCTACACATGGCTCATCTGTCCCTTCTATTTAAACCTATACTTGGTGCTGGAGTTTGTAGGTGTACATCCAAGAGACTGGGATCTTTGGGCTGTTCATGTGACAGCTGGGCCCTTAGCCTCAGCAGAGTTGAAACACCTACTCTCCAGTTCATTGGACTCACCCAGGACAACTAACAAGGAGGTGAGGATTGACAACTACCATACCAAGGAAACAAGACAGTCTACAACTGCCAGCAAAAGAGTCCCATACATCTGCTGTGTGGGATCAAAACCCCCTCTCAATTAGAGGTGGAGTGGACATCACCATCCCAGAATCCTCAGGATTCGGGAATGAACTAGGGACTAGAGTGGACTTACTGGTATTCTACTACAGACATATTGTGATTCTAGCAATGGAAGAAATTACAACATTGATATGGAGCCAGTGGCTACTGGAGGCTCTGGGGGCAGGAAGAGGGAAAAATACATGAAATAATTTTCAGGACTTGGGAATCATCCTGAATGACTTTGCAATGACAGATATAGGCCATTTTCTATCGTCCCATAACATGCAGAACTGTGGGGAAGATAGTGTAGACTACAATGTGAACTACAGTCCATGCTCAGCGGCAATGCCCCAGGATGCGTTTATCAATTGCAATGAATGTGCCATACTAATGAAGGTTGTTCTTTATGTGGGAGGGTGTGGGAGGTGTGGGGAGTAGGGCATATGGGAATCCCTATATTTTTTGTGTAACATTTATGTAATCTAAGTACCTTTAAAAAACTTTTTAATTATAAAATAAAAAATAAAAAAATAAAGC
>JAQZBX010079778.1:0-13929 GCA_029593785.1 Cabassous unicinctus
ATCAATAGAAGTGGTTATTTCAGGGAACAGGAATTGTTTTTTGTGGGAACAGAAGTAAGAATAAGACTCCTCACTGTTTGATATTTTTAAACTTTCATTGATATATAATATACATACAGAAAAATGTACATCTTATAAATGTATCACTGACTAAATCTTTACAAACTTATATCAACAGTATGATCAGCAACTGTATGATCAGCACAATGAAACAGAATAGTACCAGTCCCCCAAAAAAATTCCCCTCATGACCCCTGCTATTCATTCTACTCTTCCCACCAGAAGTAATCACTTCTAATAGGTCAGATTTTTCTGTTATTGTACCTTATATAAATGGAATCATAAATAGTCTTTTGTATCTGGCTTCTGTAGTGTATATATACCCACAAGTTATTTATCTACTGGTGATGGGCATTGGGTTGTTTCTAATGAGAGTTATTACGAATAGTAATTCTATGAACACTCATATCTTTATTATCTTTTATCGTATATTCATATATGTTATCATATTTTTTTTAATTGCATTATTTATCTTGGGTATAAAGCTAGGAGTGGAACTGCTGAGTCATAGGGTAAGCATATATTCACCTTTAGTAGCTATTGCAAAGCAGTTCGCCAAGGCAATTTTACCAATTTACTTTCCCACCAGCAGTGTATGAGTTTCAGTGGATCTACATCTTTGCCAACATTTAGTATTGCCTGTCCTTTTGTTTTAGTCATTCTGGTGGGTATACATGTAGTAGTATCACATTTGGGCTTTAATTTGCATTTTCAGGGAAATATCAGGTGAGTTTTGAGCCATGCTAATATATTACCTGTTTGAGAAAATACGTAACAATTCTAGCTATTTTTTAAAAGCATCCAGGGTCCTCACTACCCATGGAAAGGGTGTACATGCTTGTGTGTACATATGGTGTGTGCATATTGTGTCTAAATGGTTAACAGAGACGTCTAGTTTACAGAGACTTTTCCACATCAGCCAGGCAACCTTGAACAGGAAACAGGAAGACTCAGAATCTCAGTCAGAGAACCCTGATCCCAGCTCATTAATGGGGATCAAAGGTACTTTTCTGAGCAACCCTCCAGCAATCTTCCTACCTTACTCTCCAAGGGCTTGTATTCTGAGATGCTGGACCGCAGTGGTATAGTTGAGATCTGGAACGTGTTCTCTGTTTCAGAGATGATCCTTCCCTGTCTGGCTTGTGATGGCTGGTGGTTAGTAAATGTGCAGTAATCCTTGATGTCCCAGATCTAGGCACAAAGCGTGGGTTAGTGGCCCAGCACCCTTTGACCCCAACCCCAACTCACTCTGTAGGCTGCTTGAACGCCATTCCTCTTCACCCTGGGGGTGGTCCTTCCTCACACCTCTGACACCCAGACTCTCAGGACCAGAAGGGATTTTAGGGATCTTGCAGGCCAGACCCCTTGATTAGCAGGCAGAGATGGGGTGACTGACCCAAGGACAAGACACTCCCAACTCATGTCTCACCACAAAGCATAAACCCAGTTCCTGGGACACGTGATCACAGCATAGTGGGGGAGAAGGGAGTTGTAAGAAAATGATGGAACACAGGATTCACTGGGGAAGAGTCTTGGAGGGGCCTTTTGAACCAAGTCAAAAATCAAAACAAAAACAAAGTAGCTTCTTGCTCAACTCCCTTAGCACACCAGAGCAGGAGAGGCCTTCTGAGGTAACCCAACCTACTTCCCATTGTTTTACAAATGAAACCAGTACCTAGAAGGAGTGGGGACCAGGCAAAGACCACATGGGGCAAAAAGGTGGCCAGAAGCTTGACCAATGCCAGCCCTCAGTTTCTCTTCCTCACCTTGATGTGTCCTGTGCAATCCCCGGTGATGAGGATCCAGTCATTTTTGTCGGTGGCCATGGCACCCACAACCACATTCCCATCATCTTGGACATCCACAGGAAACTTTCCTAGAAGGCCTCCATTCCCGTGGATGGACCAGGCGTAGATGTAGCCATCAATGCAGCTGCTCAGCAGGGCAGCCGTATGGGGCAGGCGAGGCCTGGTCTGCAGGAAGATTATCTGTAAGAGAGAGGTGGGCCCAGCCCAGCAGGGTGATGAGCCAGGGCTCGGCCCAGCCACTGTCACCTGGGACAAGTCACTATACCCACCCGCTCCTTGATCTCCTTGATGCCCAACAAGAATGGTGATGGCTGCACCACCCTTCCTATCTAGCTGGTCACAAGAAACATTTTACTGGAATATAAGCTCCTTCAGGGCAAGGATTTTTATCTTTTTTTTTTTTTCCACTGCCTTATCCTCAGCTACTAGAACAGTACCTGACACTCAGTAGGTGGTCAATAAATGTTTATTGAAGGAATAAATGAAGACAGACAACTTTGATTTGTCCTAAGTCTCAACATCTTCTAAGACCTATAACTCAACTCAAAATGATTTGGAAAACCAATGCTTTCTCCTTCATATATATCTGGAGCAAAATACCCATATTTCCCAGCCAATCAGCCATGAAAGCATCTTAACCAAATTTTTGTTCAGGTCTTGTTTAGATCATTGTCTTTGCTAATTTCCACCTCTGCTAACTTTTATCTAACACGTCACTCCTGTAGCCCACAATGGGAAATTACTCTCCCCAGCGAGCTTGAAGAGAGTGTTGCTTGGCTGATATGCTGCATGAGGCTAAGAGCACAGCCAGGGTTGTAGAGAGTATTAGGCCAGGAAGGGAACAGAGAACAGGTAACACCTGGGGCTCAGGATTTCCACTCTGTAGCCCTTTCCAGGGAACCATCCTGAAAGGCTTTACTCTGCCCATTGCCCAACTACCTGGAGAGAATGGACTTAGCTGCTTATGGAGGGTAGGAGGGCAGAGCACATAGGATACAGGGGTGATGGTCAGCATCAGAAGCAGGCCAGCCTTAGACAGCTTACACACACACACACACACACACACACACACACCTGCCAATCATGGTGTTGGTGACAGTTTGAAGTTCTTTTGTGAATCCCAGAAAAGATTATTTTTTAATTAATCCATTCCTGTGTGAGACCTTTTGATTGCATTAGATTTGATTAAGAGACCTTGAATAGATCACTTGCTTAGATCACTTTTTTTTTTTAAAAGATTTTATTTCTCTCCAGTCCCTCATTGTTTGCACTTGCTGTGTCTGTTCATCTTCTGTTTCTTTAGGAGGCATGGGGAACGCGAACCCAGGATCTCCGATGTGGGAGGTGTCTAATTGCTTAAGCCACCTCCGTTCCCTGCTTTGTTGTGTCTCTCATTATGTTCTTCCTCCTGTGTCTCTTGTTGCATCATCTTCTTGCATCAGCTTGCTGCACATGCCTGTCGCGTCAGTTCACTGTCTTGCCTGACTTCTCTAGGAGTTACTGGGAACCTCTGCTCCCTACTTTGTTGTGTCTCTCACCATGTTTTCCTTTTTGTGTCTTTTGTTGCATCATCTTATTGTATCAGCTTGCCACGCCTGTCCATCGTGCCAGCTTGTTGTCTTCTTTAGGAGACACTGGGAACCGAACCACGGACCTCCCATGTGGTAGGCAGGAGCCCAGTGGCTTGAGCCATATCTGCTTCTTGATTAGATTACTTTTTTAAAAAAAAAACCAATTTATTGAAGTATATCATTCATACATGAACATACATGAACTATAAGTGTTCAGTAAACACTGTGAACTTACAAAACAAACATGCATAACATCATACAGGACTCCCACACATCACTCCACCACAAATACTTTGCATTGTTGTGAAACATTTGTTAACAAATTATGAAGGAGCATCGTCAAAGTATTACTACTAACTACAGTCCGTATCTTACTCCCTTATACATTTTTTTAAGAATTTATTTATTTACTTTTATCCATTTTTACCCCCCCTCCCCCGGTCAATTTTGCTATTTTTGTGTCCATTCGATGGGCAACTCTCTGTGTCTGTTTCCTGCCCTCTCTTCTCATCCTTCTCCTGTCTTCACTGGGATTTGATCCTCGGAACTTCCAATGTGAGAGACAGGCGTCCTATCACCTGCGCCACCTTAGTTCCTGGTTTTTTGGCATGTCTCGTCTTGGCTCTCCCTTGTGTCATTCTCCTGTTACATCATCATCTTGCTGCGTGGCTCGCGGGGTCTGATGGCACAACCGTGCGCGGAGCCTGGGGAGCTCACCCACTCACAGGGCCTGGTGGTTCACCCGTTCGTGGGACATGGTGGCCCACATGCCTTCTATATTTTTCTTTTTTTTATTTTTACCAGTAGGTCCTGGGGATCAAACCCAGGTTCCTCCATAGGGGAGACGGACGCCCAACCATTTGAGCCACATCTGTCCCTAGCTGTATATCTTAAGGTTAACCAAAGATACCTAAAGTTACAGTCTTTTCCCATATAGGATGGTCATATAATAAATCAGGCTTAGTTTATCACCAGCATTCTAAAAACCAGACCTAGGGAGAAGAACTAGATCTGGGGACACATGCATGGTTTCTAATATATGGTTAGCCTACCCTGATTATCACAAAATCAGGACAGCGAGAATATTCGCAGCAACTAGATCACTTTTGATTGGACTATGACAGTGAGGCATGACTCAGATTGGGTCTCTGCCCTTTTACTGGAGCCTTATATAAATGGAGACACAGAGACAAAGAGGACACACACAGAGAGAAAAGAAGCTGCCATTTTGATCCTGCCATGTTAAAGAGAGGACTGACAGAAGACAGAGAAGCCCCAAGAGGCTGAGAGAGGTCCCGGAGTTTGGAATCAGCAGAGCACAGAGGCACAGAAAGAGGCCCCCAAGGGGCTGGGCCCATGGAGCAGCTCGAGGTTGAAGACAGTCATAAGCCTGATTAACCACAACTGAGCTTCAGTAGATGGTAAGCCTTAGGGGGAAGGCAGTGGCCTAGGCAGAGATAGGCTGCCACATGGCAGGATGCCAGGATCACCAGTGAGAAAGCATCTCTGATGATGCCTTGATTTGGACATTTTCACAACCTTGAAACTGTAAGTCTTTACCCTAATAAATTTCCCATTATAAAAGCCAACCCATTTCTGGTACTTTGCATTGGCAGCCTTGTGTCAAATTAATACAGTGCCTGAAATCTCACCAACAGACATTCACTCCACTCCTTTGTATAGAATTCTCCAGTCAAAAATTTAATCAGGGAAGCAGAGGTGGCTCAACCAGTTGGGCACCTGCCTACCACATGGGAGGTCCTGGGTTTGGGTCCTGGTGCCTCCTAAAGAAGATGAGCAGACACTGCATCTACCACAACAAGCTAGAGGCTGCACCTGCCACAATGAGCAGACGCCTAAACAAGCAGATGCCACAAGCCAGTGGACACCACAGCCCATGGGAAGTGGATGTGGAGCAGGCTGTAGGGCACTTGCCTCCCATGTGGGAGATCTTGGTTTTGGTTCCTGGTGCCTCCTGAAGAAGGCGAGCAAACAACGAGCAGACCGATGAGTGAACCATCTGGGGGGGAGGGGGGAATAAATAAAAAATAAGTAAACAAATAAATCTTTTTAAAAATTTAATCAAAAAATTTTAATCAAGAGGATGCAGGTAAAGCAGTGCTTAGAGGGAAGATTATAGCTATAAATGCCTGCATTAAAGAAAGAAGAAAGATCTCAAATCAATAACCTTACTTTAAGGCACTAAAGGTAGAGCAAACTAAACCTTAAACAAACAGAAGAAAGGAAAAAAGATCAACAAACCCTTAGATAGATTGACCAAGGAAAAAAGATTCAAATTACTAGAATAAGAAAGAGGGGACATTACCACTGACCTTGCAGAAATAAAAAGAATAATAAAAGGATACAATGAATAATTGTACACCAACAAATTAGATACTTTAGGTGCAATGGACAAATTCCTAGAAACAGCACCAAAACTGATCTAGAAGAAGTAGAAAATTTGAACAGTTCTATAACAAATGAAGAGATTTAATTAGGAATAAAGAATTACCCACAAAGAAAAGCCTGTGCCCAGATGACTTCACTTTGTGTTCTCTCAAACATTTAAAGGAGAAATAATACCAATTCTTCACAAACTCTTCCAAAAAATAGAGTAGGAAGAAACACTTCCCAACTCATTTTATGAATCCAATATTCCCTGATACCAAAACCAGACAAAGATATCTCAAGAAAACTACAGACCAATATCATTTATTAATGTGTATGCAAAAATCTTCAACAAAATACTAGCAAAACAATCCAGCAAAATATAAAATGAATTGTGCTTCATGACCAAGTGGGATTTATCCTAGGAATGCAAGGTTGGTTTAATATCTGAAAATCAATTCATATATTATAAAAAATTAAAAACTTTTGTGCTGCAAAGGATACCATCAAGAAAGCAAAAAAATAAAGCACAGACTAGAAGAAAAACTGAAAATTATCTATGTGATAAGCAACTTATGTATCTAGAATATATAAAGAACTCTTACAACTCAATAATAAAAAAGACAAATAACCCAATTTAAAAAAACGGGCAAAAATGAATAGACATTTCTCCAAGGTAGATATACAAATGGCCAATAAGCATGTGAAAAGACATTGTACATCATTAATCATCAGGGAAATGTAAATCAAAACCACAATGAGATACCATTTCATACCCATTAGAATGCCTACTTTTTCTTTTTTAAAGGAAAATTATAAGTGTTGGGATGTGGAGAAATAGAAACATTCATTGTTTGGTGAGAATGCAAAATGGTGCAGCTGCTGTGAAAGACAGTTTGGTGGTACCTTAGAAAGTTAAGTATAGAATTACCAGATGACCCAGCAATCCCACTTCTATGTATATACTCAAAAGAATTTAAAGCAGGGACTCGAACAGGTATTTGCACACTGATGTTCATAGAGGCATTATTTACAATCACCCATAGATGGAAACAGCCCAAATGTCCATTAACTGATGAATGGATAAACAAAATGTGGAATATACATACATGGAATCTTATTCAGTCGTAAAAAGGAATGATGTTCTGATACATGCAACAGCATGGATGATCCTTGAAGACATGTTGAGTGAAATAAGCCAGACACAAAAGGACAAATATTGTATGAGCTCCTTGATGTGAAATCATTAGAATAAGCAAACTCATAGAGTCAGAAACTAGAATACAGGTTATCAGGGGCCAGAGTAGGAATAGGGAATGGAGAGTTAATGCTTATTTGCTACAGAATTCCTATTGTGGAGCGATGGAAAAGTTTTGGTAATGAATGGTTTTGACAATAGCACAACATTGTGAATGTAATTAACCCCACCAAATTATATATTTGAATGTTGTTAAAAGAGGAAGTTTTAGGTTGTATATATGTTACTAGAATAAAATTTTTTTAAAAACCATAAGACGGAAGGCAGATGTGGCTCAAGTGACTGGGCTCCCATCTACCATATCGGAGGTTCCGGGTTCAATTCCCCGGGGCCTCCTGGTGAAAAGGAAGCTGGCCCACGCAGCGAGCTGGCCTGAGCGGCAGGCTGGCGCAGCAAGATGACGCAACAAAAAGAGACACAGAAGAGACACAAAAAGAGACACAGCAGACCAGGGAGCTGAGGTGGCACAAGAGATTGAGAACCTCTCTTCACTCCGGAAGGTCCCAGGACCGGTTCCCAGTGCCGCCTAAAGAGAAGACAAGCAGACACAGAACACACAGAGAGCAGACAGCGAGCACAAAACAACGAAGTAGGGGGTGGGGGTGGGGAATAAACAAACAAATAAAATCTTTAAAAAAAACAACAACCATAGGACTGTACCTTAATGTAAAAACTATGGACTATAGTCAATAGTATAATTATAATAATATTCTTTCATCAGTTGTAACAAAGGTACCACACTAATGCAAAGCATTAATAATAGGGGGTATATGGCAATACCACTACTGGGTATATACCCAGAAGAACTGAGAACAGTGACACAAACAGACATCTGCACACCAATGTTCATAGCAACATTATTCACCATTGCCAAAAGTTGGAAATAACCCAGGTGTCCATCAAAAGAATGGATAAACTATGGTCTGTTCACACGATGGAATATTATGCAGCTATAAGAAGAAATGAAGTTGTGAAGTATATGACAACATGGATAAACCTGGAGGACATTATGTTGAGTGAAGCAAGCCAGACACAAAAGGACAAATACTGTATGAATGTGTTACTATGAACCAAATATACTGTGTAACATATTGTTTGATTTTTAAAAAATTGTATATGTATCCAATACATTTAATTGAGAAATGTATATATTTATTCATCTGTGTTTACTTTTTAGTTTTTAATTGTTCACATTTTCAATTATTAAATGTACAAAATAAAGTAAAAAATAATAATAATAGGGGATATATATGTAAACTCTGTATTTTCTGCATGATTTTTCTATAAACCTACAACTTCTCTAATTAAAAAAATATAAAAATAAATATTTCTTTTTAAAAAAGGGCAAGGGATCTGAATAGACATTTCTCCAAAGAAAATAGACAGATGGCTAATAAGCACATGAAAATATGTTCGACATGATTACTTATCAGGGAAATGCAAATCAAAACCATAAGATAATCACACCTACTAGGATGATTATACTCAAAAGACAGATAATAGAGAGTGCTGTCGAGGATGTGGAGAACTGGAACCCTCATACACTGCTATTGTGAACGGTAAAATGGTATAGCCACTTTAGAAAATAGTCTGGCAATTCCTCAAATGCCTAAACATAGAATTACCATATAACCCAGCAATTCCACTCCTAGGTATACACCCAAGAGAAATGAAAATTGATGTCCATACAAAAACTTGTACATGAATGTTTATAGCAGCATTATTTATAATAGTCAAAAAGTGGAGCAACCCAAATATCTATCAACTGAAGAAAGGATAAACAAAATGTCATATATCCATACAATGGAATATTATTAGGCCATAAAAAGGAATGAAGTACTGATACAGGCTACAACATGGAAGAACCTTGAAAACATTATGCTAAGTGAAAGACACCGATAATAAAAGACCACGTATTATATGATTTCATTTATATGAAAGTCCAGAATAGGAAAATCTAGAGAGACAGAAAGTAGCTTAGTGAGCTGCTTAGGGCTGGCAGGATGGGGAGTGGGGAGTCTGGGAGAATAGAGGGCAATCGCTAAAGAGAATGTGATTTCTTTTTAGGGTAATGAAAATGTTCTAAAATTGACTGTGGTGGTGGTTATGTATCTGTGAACGTATTAAACCTCATTGAATAGCACACTTTGAGTGTGTGGATTGTATGATAGGTATATTGTATCTCAATAAAATTGTTTTAAAAATAAGAATAAGAAAAAATCAATCAAGATTCACGATAGAAATCCATATACCACACAGACCACTCGATCAGGTAAAAAGCACAAAGAATTCCCAACAGAGGCAGTACAAAGAGTTTTAAGAACTCAGATTCAAAGTCAGACAGATCTGGAACCAAACACGGACACTGCCATTGTGGGCAGTGAGACCTTTTGCAGGTCACTTCACCTTGTTGAGCCTCAGTTTCTTCATCCATAAAAAGGGAATAATCATAGTACATACCTCCCAGGGGTATTTAAGGTATGAAAGGAAAATAATATATTTAAAACCGGTAAGCCTCTTTTTTTTCAAGCAGCCGGGAAGATGGAGGACATTCAGACTGAGCATGTCTACCAAAAGCAGGCAACAATCCTCCAAAACAAGAAGAGGGTCCAGTCTGGAGAAACTGGCAAGAAGAAGCTCCCATGTTACTACAAGAATTTCAGTCTGGGTTTCAAGATACCCAAGGAGGACATTGAGGGCACCTACATCAACAAGAAATGGCCCTTCACTGGTAACGTGTGCATCCGAGGGCGCATCCTGTCTGGCATGGTCACCAAGTGAAGATGCAGAGGACCATCGTCATCCACAGGGACTATCTCCACTGCATCCGCAAGGACAACCGCAGCGCCATGAAAATGTGTCTGTGCACCTGTCCCCATTTCAGGGACGTCCAGATCAGCGACATTGTCACAGTGGGCAAGTGCTGGCCCCTGAGCAAGACCATGAGCTTCAATGTGCTCAAGGTCACCAAGGCTGCCGGCACCAAGAAGCAGTTCCAGAAGTTCTGAGACTGGACACCTGCCTGACCCATCCACCCCGCCCCCCGGCTCAGTATAAATAAAAGTAATTTCCCATCCACAAAAAAAAAAAAAAAATGGTAAGCTTAGTGCCTGGCAGATATTAAGAGCTCCATGAATATTAGTTGGTGCTCATATTATTACTTAACAAAACATATCAATAAACTTTCAAAGAGTATATTTCTAATCCTGGGGTTTTATATTTAGGAAATAGACAAAAGGGCCAAAATTTATGTACAAGGATGTTCATTGCAATGTTGCCTATAAAGGACAAACCTAGAAAACTAACTATCCACCACCAGGAGCAGACTGGCTGGATAGACCATATAGCATGCTCTAGAACTCTATGCAGCTAGTCAAAGGAAGGTTGTGACTCCATAAACAATGTCATGAAGAAATGCCCGTGATTGTTAGGTGAAGAAGAATAGTCTGCAGAATAGTATTATAATATGATAATATTTGGTGAAAAAAATCTATATGCACATATATACAATCATATATGTATGTGCTTGTATATGCACAGAAAAAAAATCTCAAAGGGTACAACATAGCACATGTCTTAACAATAGTTACCCTTGGAGATTGAGGAGGGAGACCATTATTCTTTTACTTAATACACTACCATAAAGTTTGAATTTTTTGTTTCAGTGAAGGACATCTATCACTTTCTAGTAGAGAGAGAAACCATCAGAGAAAGAGAAACAGAGAGAGAAGATAGAGAGAGAGAGAGGGAGAAAAGGGGTAGAGAGAGAGGGGGGAAAGAAAGAGATGGGGAGGGGAGAGAGAGATGCTCTTCCTGAACATTCCAAATAAGATTCTCCCTGAGGGTCTTTGTGCCTGTTGTACCCTCCATGTAGCCGTTTGGCAGTTTGATGTAATTATGAAATCCAAAAATATAATTGGATCATGCTTGTAAACTGGTATGCTAATCTGGGCATGATTAAGTTATGATTAGGGCATTAACTGGGCCATGTCAGTAGGGCATTGAGCCCCACCCCTTGGTGGGTAGGGAATCAAATATAAAAGTCAAGGCAAAGGACAGAAGGAGCAGTTTTGAGTAGTAGTTTTGATGTTGGAGTTTTGATGTTGGAGAGAAGGCCCCAGGAGAAGAGAAGTGAGCCATTCGCCTGATAGTCTACAGCTGACCTTGTGGTGGAAACAGAGGAGCTAAGCTCGGAGAGAAATGCAGCCCCTGGAAGAGAAGAATCCAAGAAGCCTGAACCCTGGCAAACGTCGGCAGCTGTCTTGATCCAACACGTGGCAATGGACTGTGGTGAGGGAAGAAACTTATGCTTTATGGCCCGGTAACTGTGGACTTCTACCCCAAATAAATACCCTTTATAAAGACCAAACCATTTCTGGTATTTCGCATTAGCACCCCTTTGGCTGACTAATACACCCCAACTGGGTCACTCTCCTTCCAGATAACTGCGGGCCATGTTTCCTCACTTCCTTCAATTTCTGTGCAAATGCCACCTTCTCTATGAAGCCCTCCCTGACCACCCTGTTAAAACAGCATTCCCATCCCCACCTCCCATGCATGTTCTCCTACCCTCTTCCCAGATTTCTTGTTCTCCAACATACTTATTTATCCTATGACATACCACATATGTTAATTGCTTGTTAATTGTCTCTCATCCCAATTAGAATGTAAGCTCCATGAGGGCAGCCTCTTTTAGTTCACTGCTCTCTCCCCAGCACTTGGCATGTAGTAAACACTCAACAGGGAAACGGATGTGGCTCAAGCAACTGGGCTCCCATCTACTATATAGGAGGTCCAGAGTTTGATTCCCGGGGTCTCCTGGTGAAAGGCAAGCTGGCCCGTGTGACGAGCTGGCCCACATGGCATGCTGGCCCATGAAGGAGAGCTGGCACAGCAAGATGACACAACAAAAAGAGACACAGAGAGACAATGAGACGCAGCAGACCAGGGAGCGGAGGTGGCACAAGAGATTGAATGCCTCTCTCCCACTCCTGGAAGGTCCCAGGATCGGTTCCCGGTGCTGCCTAAAGAGAAGCAAGCAGACACAGAAGGACATACAGCAGACAGCAAGCGCAAAACAACGAAGGGGGGCAGAATACATAAAATAAAATAAATCTTAAAAAACAAAACACTCAATGACTAACTGCCTGTGCCCTGACAGGACTAGGTCACCAGCCCAAAAGTTTAAACTTTGAGTCACCCACCTTGCATTCACAAACTTAAAGGGGTCGGGTCTGTTGGCAATTCTGCTTTCAGGAATCCAGCCTTTTTATATACTCACACGAATGCCCAAAAATGTGTACGAGGATGTTCAACGAAGTACTATTTGTAAGGGTTAAAAATTGGAACTAAAGTACATGCCTGTCAATAGAAGACAGGTTTAATACTTTATGGTACATCCAAACTATGGACACTATGCAATTATTCAAAAGAGATAACCTAATGAAAGAAGACGACAAATTCAAATTACAAATGTGAGAACATACCCATGACATATTGGTAAGTTAAAAAGGCAGGGAGTCGATGAGGCTCAGTGGTTGAGCACCGGCTTCCCACATATGAGGTCCCAGGTTCAATCCCTGGGCCCCATATCTCAAAAAAAAAAAAAAGCAAATGGCATAATACAGCTATAATTTTACATCACCAGTCTACAAAAAAGTATGAAAGCTAAAGCCAATCTGTTAGCTGAGGCTGCTCTTGGGGAGTGGGATGGTGTGGGGTGGAGTAAGACGTAGGCGTTTTTATTTTTTGCCTTACACACCTCTATGTTGTTGTTTATCACCTAGAATAGGCTGCTCTTAAACTTTTTAAGGTAATTTTAAAAAGAGAAAAAAAAAAACATTCAGAAACTGGGGGTGGGGGGCAGCTCTCTACCCCACCTCCTCAAGACAGCTCTGAAGGCACTGCTCCCCTTGTTCTCAAGTCTCTGACCCCCTGGAGCTGGGTGACAGGCAGCTGTCTTACAGGAAAAAGAAACAGAAATAGACTAATCCTCACTCACATGGTATATGACACCTTCCCAGGTAACTGGAGAACATTTTCAAGTGGATTCTGGAAATGGCACCTCTCCTATCTCCCAGTCCAGCCCTTCCAGCCAGGAAGGACACTGCTCACCTCGGTAGACAGCTCCCGCACCCCGGCCCCAGCCGCCAGGCACACAGGCACCGAGCTTCCATTCTGACCCCTCACTCCCTGGCTCACGGCCCCAACAGGGCTGCACACCGCCCACCTTCTCCACCGACGCTACGGAGTAGGAGTAGTGCAGGATCGACTTTTTCCAGGTTCCCTCTCTTCTCCGTCCCCCCTCTCCAGGAAATGACTGTGACTGTTTGACATGGGACATCGATACCTTCTTGGAGCCGCCAGTACTGGGACGTTTCTGGAAAGCAAAACAGTCCCCCCAGGTCACAATGATGTTGTCGCCCTGCCAAACACAGGGAAACAGACTTCGATTGCTGAACCCATCCAACTGGCTCCTCTACCGCCCCACAAGAGGGATTCCTGTACTTGTAAAAGTCTGAGGCCCAGTCTTCCCTGCCAAGAGGGAGAGTAGCTCCCCCTGCTCTTTCCCTCTACTCCCCTCAAAATAGAACTGTCAATCATCCTTGGAAGGCTTCATCCTGGAGCAGAAATGAGGGCCCTGGAGGAGAGAAGTGGTTTGCCTCATCTGGCCTCCCACTGGAGCCTGTCTCTGGGGAGGTGAGGCCTGTTGGGGGCAGGCAGGTGCCCTCTATGGCTCATCTCTGCACCTGGTGGCCAGGGCCAGAGCCAAGTGTCGAGCTTGTGGACTGAGAAAGCAGCCTAGGATCTAACACCCAGTTTTAAGTCCTCTGGGCTGTGTTCC
>JAQZBX010079779.1:0-13926 GCA_029593785.1 Cabassous unicinctus
CCCCCCCCTGCTGCTTGTGCTCATTGTGTCCATTTGCTGTGTATTTTTCTGTGTCTGCTTGTCTCTCTTTGCTGCATCATCTTGTTGCGCCAGCTCGCTCACTGCGCCGTGCGGGCCGGCTTGCCTCCACCAGGAGGTCCCGGGAATTGAACCCAGGGCCTCCCATATGGTAAACGGGAGCCCAACCAATTGAGCCACAGCTGCTTCCCCAGACCCAGCTCTTGAATGAGAAGAGTCTTCTAATTGCTCTATGCCCCCCAGAGTTCCCCTTACAGATATTCTTGTCCCAGGGCTGCCCCACCCACCCTATACTTCCCATCCTGATCCTATGCTTCCTTTAAAGCCCAGGACCTGCCTCCTCCATTCAGGTCTCCCAAGCGGAGGGCTGGAGGGACCTCTGATTTTCCAAGGCACTGGTGGTCTGGGGGGCACTGTCCCACCAGCCCAGGCCACTTCATACAGCTCCTGGAAGGATGGGACAGAACGAAGAGCTGTTTGGGGAGACGCACCGGGGCGAATAAAGGCTGGGGAAAGTTTAGAGGAAGAGGAAATATTTCACCTGAAGAGACAAAGCCGAAGGTAATTTCACAAGAATCTCTAAGTTCATGACGGAGAGCACTGAGTGTAGAAAAGTCGAAACAGTTGATCAGGGAGGCGGCAAAACTTCCTCACCGTGCAGGTTTGTAAAGCTTGGTTAGGCCCCCACATGTCTATGAGGGTCTGGCTCTGGCCAAATGCAGAAAATGCTCCCTTTCCCCACCCCGTGGTCCTTTTAGCCCAAAAAGTTAATGCTTTTAAAATGTCAGGCAAATATTTGGATAAAATGGAAATGATAAACATACGGGTATTTAGAAGTCAGTTTCACAATCCCATGAAGATTCTCCTATATGTCTCAATTCTCCTATATGACAGCAATGTTAAAATTTGTTTGGTTAATAGCTCTATAATGAACATGTGGTTATTTATGGAGTTAGTTATAAAAACAGATCATAGACGTAGCTGTACTTTGACAAAGTTAAGAAGTCCCACCAAAGAGAGAGATTTTTTAATTTTAGAAATTACCTTTGAGGTGGTCATTCTATCTAATAAACCATCAGATAAATGACAGTCAGTCTTTCTATCTCGAGGGTATGTTTAGCCTGAACAATATGTTAAGTGCTGCCCTCCCTCTGCTTGTCTTGTCAAGACTTATTGAACCAAAACTGGCTTCGTCTCTGGCAGGGGCCCTCCTAACTCAGCTTTTACGTGGCTTCTTGGGTAAAGGTTTTCTTCATCACAGTTGCTCTGCCTCCTTTTTATAGGGAGCCCTATTCTGAGATCAAAGACAACTTGTAGCCATTTACGAGGAAGGAGGTAGGAGAGGGGTGCTGAGCTATGGTAAGCGTTGCTCTAAAATCTCCAAACTACCAGTAACCTCTGACCCCAGCGGCATCAGGTGGGACCAGGTACAGCCACCAGGTGTGGCAGAGAGAGATGGCGCTTCCTTTCCAGCACTGGTCTCCATCCAGAGCCTGACCAGGTTCTCAGTGCTGGCTCAGCCTCACGGTACCGGGTTCCTCGTGACTCCAGGCAGATGCCTAGGCCGTATGTACTGACCCAGCAGCGTGGAGAACCAGCGACCTAGGCTCCTTAACGTCTGTATCTTCCCTACAAAATATAATTATATTTTCCCAGGGCTCCAGGACAAGCCTTTGGTTAATCCCAACTCCCATGTAGTCATTGGTGAAGAATGAAGGAGAAGTTTACAAGAATGGGAAGGCTTCAGAAGGAAGCCTCTAGCCATGAAATTATTTTGGAAAAGATTTTCTCTTCTTGTACAATTTTCAGAGATTTCGGGACAGAGACACGCAGAGTCAGGGTGGTGGAGTAAACAGGAAGGAAAAGATTGACTTTTATTGCTAGCTGGTTTAAAGTGGAAAAAAATTTTTTCCCCTTTATATTTGGACTACCCCTTCCCTCCATCCCCTTCTCCCCCTAGAGCTGTATCAAGCTATTTTTAGGAGGCGGTGGGTGGTTGGATTTGGGGGACGTTGAAAACCATGACATCACCACGCTATTTCGGTGGAGTAAGAGGACCGAGCGAGGCTTGGCCTGCTTCAGTTTGGTCTGTGCATTAGGAGCTGAGTTGTGTCTTTTTCTAATTCGGCTTTCCCTGGGCCTGCAGCTCTTCCCTGGAGAGGGGAAGATAATATTTATTCAAAGCTAATTTGTAAACTTCATTTTCGGTTGAAGGTCTGGAATCGAAACTGCTGCTCTGTCCTTCAAGGCGGCAGCCCAGAGACTCTGGTTTCTTCCAGAAACATTTCGAAAGGGATCAGGTTTGAGAACTCCCCCCTTGTGAGCCCCAGGGCCCCACCCACCACCCACGACTGCCCGCTCTATTTTAGGTCAAATGTGCGCTCGGGGTTTGGAAGGCAAATCCTTATCCTGAACTTCTGGCTGCTGCTAAGGGCACTGGGATGGCACAGAGGTAATTCATTGTTTGTTTAGAATTCACAGTGGAATCTCTTCCGCGTGCGTGTGCGTGCGTGTTGTCAGCCACTCCTCTTTGAAAGGTTCCCTTTGAAGGTTCCCGTGTTTCTCACATTTCTCAGTGGAAGTCCTTGCTCCTAACACACATTCTGCTTAAAGAGTGTCTCCCAGCGTTCATCGTGGGAGACGAACGCACACCGTTGGGCGCATCCCCTAAAGGACACCGTTGGTGTCTGCTGTCTTGTTTTCTAAACCCACTCGTAGCTTTTTATTGTTACAAGAAACATTTTGCTCTCTTTATGGGTCTCTGATGGATGGTTATTTTTTGGCAGGCTTGAGATAAGCCCGGGTCAAGGAAACAGCTTGCACTTGTCTCTTGAAGCCTAGCTCGTCCTTGCCATATCATTTCATTATTTCCTTTCCTGTTATCTTCAAACATTCCCTCAAAGCAGAGCTTGACGAGAACAGGAAGGTTGGCAAAGGTCTGGCAAGAAGATTGTTTTTCTTTGTGTTCGAAAATGGACACTTTTCCTCCCCCTTCCCCCTCATCCCACCCCCAACCTTTCTTTTTTATTACCGACTCCTGGGGCCCTCTCCAAAGCTGATGGAAAAAAAAAAGCTAAGCAGTCCTTTCTCCAGTTAAAGAAGGGTCTCTAAGAGGTTTCTAATCAGCTCACTGTCAGCCTGCTTCCTCTGATCAGCTTAAATGGGTCCACTTGAAGTTCACAACTGCCAGAACTCGTGTTCAGACTGAAAGCATGGGAGCATTTGAGAAGCGTTTATGAACTTGTGTCCAAGATTAGCCAGAAGGCTGAGATGGGAGGGAGAGTGCTCGGTCAACAAAGCCTTTCTTCTTGGTTAGAAGAGCCCTTCCCACTAACAGGATGAGGAATTCCCTTTCCACAAGCTGATTGCTTTTCTTTTTCTCCCTCCCTCCCTTCCCCACCATCAAACTGTAAACTTGACTCCAGAGTCCTTAGCTGGAGCTCTGCTTTCGTGAACGAAACCTCCTAAAAGCCAGTCCTAAGCATCTTGATACGGATGAACTTTTTAACCTCAAGGATGATAGATTCTGTCTTATTTTATACATGAAAAAAAAAAAGCGAGCTGTGTTATCTCCGGCCTACGTGGACATGTGGAGCAGAGAGCGTTTCTGCCTTCTGGCTGCTCAGCTCCATTTTCTAACCGAGGTTTCCCTGCTCTGCCTTCGGAAAAGAATGGCTTTGTTAAACTTCAGCTTCTGAGTGTGTCCATTTCAGCAAAATTAATAAGAGAGAGCATTTTCCTTCCTTGCAAATCGCCCCTGTCAGTAATTAACATCACCTTGCATTACCCAACTTGAAAGCCGCCTTCGCGCGGCTCTCCCTGACCTTGCCCTGGCTTTGTTGAACTGTGGCCTCAGCCTGTGAGAGACCTAAACACAGAAAAAAACACCCAGACGCTCAGGGACGTGCCCCAAAAGGATGGCGGCAAGTATTTACGGAGTGCCTACTGAGGGGGCTGCAGAGTTGAATCAGACTTAGACCCCGATGGAAAGGAAACTG
Organism: Cabassous unicinctus; assembly: GCA_029593785.1. NCBI lineage: Eukaryota > Metazoa > Chordata > Mammalia > Cingulata > Chlamyphoridae > Cabassous > Cabassous unicinctus. The sequence goes on from JAQZBX010079779.1 coordinate 4,017, forward strand.
GGAGAAGACAGAAACCCTAACAGGACATCTAATGGCTTACCGCGGGGCAAATGCAGATGTGTGCTGTGGGGAAGCCGGGCAAAAGGCGAAGGGGCTGGGGGTCTGGGGTGACGGTGGAGGATGTGGCATTTGAGGGGAGCATAAAAATGTTGGCGTAAAGATTCACATGAGCTTTCCTTACGCTTTAGAGCAGGGCTTCTTAACAAGGGGTCCTTGAGCTTGAACTGGAATTCAAAAAAAAAAAAACATCATTCTTGTGGGGACATGTTGGTGCGGGTGTGATGTATTTATTAAATAATACATGGTATAGTGTAGACTTAGTAAGTGGTCCGTGGTTTTCACCTGCCTGGCAAAGAAGAAACAAAAAAGTTTAAGAATCCCTGCTTTAGAGAAAGGGGGAAACAACATTTTGTAGAGAATATGTAAGTTTAAGGCTCAAGAGAGAACGTTCCCCTTTTTCGTTGGACCATTTCCATGTGTGCTTGGCCAGTGAAGAGTTAGCTGCTGGACTTTTAATTATGTACTAGATTCTAGTGTTGCCAATTCCTCCAGGATGCGTGTAAAATATTTCCTTTTATTATTTTCCGTGTCAGGTTCACGCCCCAGGACTATCCTTGATCACAGAAGTAGAAATGCCACTTTAGGGGAGTTAAATGAGACTCTACATTCTGCATTTCCTACACCGTGAACTCCCAGTGGGAAATGGCCATCAGGAAAAACCCAGTGTCCAACAGCAGGGAAGAGCTGAATAAATTATGGCACAGCATGTGACAGGATCTAATTGCATCTGTGAAGGTGATGATATTTTATGGTTTGTGAAGGAACAAAAATGGTTGAGGTCTCATTTTTGGGAAGCATTAAATATATATACATTGGAAAGTAGCGACTAGAAGGCTAAACACTAAAATGACATAGTGGTTAGTGGGTGCTGGGAGAATAGGTGATTTGAAATTTTCTTCTTTGTAATTTTTAGTATTTTCCAAACCATCTACAATATGTGTAGTACTTTTGTCGTCATGTAAAATGCTACTGAAAAATAAAGATGCGGAGGGAAAAAGACTTCCTTACTAAGGTGAGAGTTTAAATGTAGACGGTGAGAGGACGCACTCCCCTCCCCATGCCGTCCATGTTCAACATGTCAGTTTAAAAAACAGAAGGGGGGCCACCACCGCCCTGCAATCAGAACCAAACCCAGGGGTCTGTTTTAAATAACAATGACTGTCATTCAATACGCTTTATGGGAGACTTCCCTTTCACTTATGTTTTTGGAAAATTTGTCAGTTGATTCTTTTAGGATTTTTTGTAATGAAAGAATCCTTTCTATCTCTACCTCTGATGGACTTTAGCTCTAGTAGCTTCCCTGTTCTGAATTATTCAAGGGTCAAAAATCTGATGCAAATGTTGTCACTTTTTTTTGGGTAAATCCTTTGTTATTGTTCTCTTGCTCAAGCCTAACGATACAAAAATCTAAAGGCCAGTTACTCATCTAGTGACAGGCTTCACAAACGGACACTAATAAACCTCTTTATCTATTATTCTGTCGTTTTCTTTTGCTCAAATTACAGAAATCAGATAAGCTTATTTATTTCACAATTGGCGGTAAGTGTGGAAAGTCACTCAAATTCTGATGTGGCAGGTTCTGAGAGAGGAAATAGCTTCTGCTTTCATTCAAATCCTGTCCCTGGTCATTTGCAAAAGAAAGCTAAATTGAGGGTGGGGGTGGGGGCAGTGGAGAGGGAAGGGAGCGCAGAGAAATAGAAAACGCAATCCCATCATTTAGGTTAAAATCGCTTCTCAGCTTCGTTTGGCGTTTTGGGTCCCGGATTCCTTTGGAACGAGGAGTCCCTAATTAGAGCCACAGCCACTCCCGCGGGCGCCCTCTCCTCTGGCCCATTTCTGACATCTGAGTCACTCAAAATTGTGGGGCAGAGACATATAAACAGAATGAGAACGACGTTTGCCCTAAGCACGCAACTTTTAAAATGGTTTTGGTCATTGGAAGCAGGTTCCTCCCCTTTTTCTCCCAACAAACACTCAGAAAAATAAAAAATGGAACTCACGAAAAGGCTTCTGTCTTCGCAATGAAAGGACTCAAGGCCTGCCTAGCCTTTGCGGTTTGACAAGCACTTAGCTGCTTGCTGAGAAGTCGGGAGGTGGCTGGGGCAGAGGGAAAGCTCTGGAAGCCACGAAGCCGAAGCTGGTAGCTGGTTGGAAACAGGCTGGTCTAGGCTGCACCTAGGCTGGGGGCCGAGAGGGGGCAGCCGTGGTGGTGGGGGCAGAGCAGCTTGGCCTTGTCCTTGGGAAAGTTTCAGGAGTGTCAAGTTTTTAGATCTGTTTTGCACCAACCAAATGTCCCAGTTGTTTGGAAATATTTCTGCTCTTATTTCCTTGTCATGCCCCTCAGGACTTTAAGCAATTTATAGGATATACAAATTAAAAATGTAAACAAAACCAAGATCAGGTAGATGGAAGAGAAGAATATAAATTTGCTGTAGTTGACCAAAAGTGCTGAGCTTTCTGACATTAAAAGAAAAAAAGAAATGCCGGGGTGGGGCTGGGGGGAAAGGATAAAAAAGTTGTGTATTTTTTGTTCTTTGAGGAAAAAGCACATAGCCACAGGGAAAGCAGAGCCTTTTCTATCATTTGATAGTAAAGACATTTCTCTTCTTTAACTTTATATAGAAGACACTCAGAAATGTAGCTGAAAATGTACTCAGGAAGTTTATCTAAGTACTTGGCTTTTCCTGTAAACTTTTTGGCCTATCTACCCATACAATCTTTGGCTGTTAAAATTTATTCACTCATGCCTCCATCCTGTAGCTTCTTCTATAGGGAATACAATACAAAAGCCAATAACTTGTCTGTATGTCTATAATAGACAAATGGAATTGCATAGGCAGGCATTTAACAAATGCTTGCTGAATGAATGGATGAAAATTAGTAATCCAATGTACTAGCAATCAATAAATGAGAAGTAAATTAGAAAATGTAATGAAAATACTTTAACTACAATAGTGGAAAAAATCTAAAAATAAACAATATGAAGCAAATGATACAACTTTATTGAAGGAGAAAAGAAAACCTGAATAAAGAGACACATAACATGTTCTTGGATTGGAGCACTAAAAATGTGAAAGTGTCAGTTCTCTCTTTAAATAATCTATTAATTAAAGACAATCCCAAGAAAAATTACAACAGGATATTCTATGAAACTTGCCAAGCTGATTTGCCAGATTACGTAGAATAGAAAATGCGCAAGGTTAATCAATCAAAAGGAGTCGACAGTGATAGAAGATTTGAAATCAAAACACATTTTAAAATGGTCATAAATAAAACTGTTCTGAATAGGGAATAGAGAAATAGATCAGCGAAACAGAATAGTCTATAAACAGAGTCATGCAAGAAGACAGAGGAATACAGTATCTAACAAAAATAACATCATATTATGAAGAAGTGATAATCTAGTCAATGAATAGTTTTGGGACAACAAACTAAAAGAAAATTTCAATTTCACATAAACATAAAAACATTTCATACAATTAAAGAGCTAAATCTAAGTGGGGAATCTATAAAGGTATTTAGAAAAAATAAAAAGATGATTTTTATAATTTTTAGATGGGCAATGTCTTTTTAAGTGAGATATAAAACACAGAAATCACAGAGGATTTTTAAAAAGTTATATTTTAAAAAGTAAGCATTAGTACAGTGAAATATAAAATATGTGCAACCGTTTCGGACAAAATATTTGCAAGCTAGATAATAGATGAGGGTTATTTTCCATAATATCTTAAAGAGCTTGTACAAGTAAATAAGGAAAAGGAAAAACCAGTAGGAAGATGGGCAAAAACATACAGTTAAGTTACAGAGTGAAATAAAAACAATTTACATATGAAAGGGTGCTTAATCTCATTTATAAATAGTGAACAAAAATCAAATTAACAGTGATAATTTTTCACCCATCAGATTGTCAATTAAAAAACTTCTTTCACATTCAGTGTTGGGGGAGTATCAGATGGGAAAGAATTTTGATGGTCAATTTGGCATTATCTATCCAACGTTCTTTGAACCATCGCTTCTACTTCTAGGTTTCTGTCTGAGAGAATTCTATGCATATGTGTATAAAAAGGCATCTATAAGGATTTTCAATGCAGAATTGTTTATAAATAGCCAAAAATTAGAAACAATTTAAATGCCAATCATTAGGGAAATCAATTTGATGCAACCAGTACGCCATAACAATATGCAACAGTAAAAGATAATGAGGTAGACCTATAGTTCTGACTATATATAGAAAGATATATATGATATATACTATGTGAAAAAAGTAAGCATGGACCAATATATACAGTTTATTTTATGAAGTTACTATAAATCATACCTCCCGTGTGTGTATGGACATGTGTGTGCACACGTGTGCTCATGGATGGATATACACAGCTACACAGAAAAAAAGGTCTGGAAATCACACACCGAACTGTAAACAGTGGCCACCGTGGGGGGAGGAGTTGCGACTGGACACTGGGCAAAGGGGACTCTTTGGACGCTGCACACTTCTGTATTGGACGAACATTTTAAAGAATGTATTCATTCTTTAGTAACTAAACATTGTTTCAAAAAAAGCAACTGTATAGCTAGCTGGTGCATTATTTTCATAAAGAAGACATTCTACCCAAATGTAAGTAAGGTAGAAGGCCCCACGAACTCATAGTCACCAGCGTAAATGGAGCGGCTTTCCCCTTCTAGAAAGAAGGGTTTATTTCCCTGAATATCACAGCCTCTTGACCCTCCGCTCCCCTTCCTAACAAGCTCTGCACTCCTGGAGGGATGAGGGGAGAGGGCTTAGCCTACACCCGGCGCCTGCCCCTCCCATGCTGGCCAATGGGTTCACCTCCTCACAACCCAAGCTGCTGTTTTAAAACTTGGCGCTCTCCCCTGCTCCACTTCCCTCAGTGGTACCTGATTGTGTGACGCAGTCAGTGAGGACAGGGATTTGGATAACTCACCCAGGACGGTTAGCTCCTGGGTGATGGGAAGCTGCCTGGCTGGGTTTCATTCTCTTTCAACAGCAACAAAAATTTACCTTGGGTGGCCTGGTGCGTAAATCAGTATCCGACAAGCCTCTCCCTCCTGCAAATGTGCAATGCTCCCCAAATGAGACAGGTCTGTAGGCCCCTTGGGTATCTTTGTTTGAATAACCCTCTTTTTTCTCCCTCCTGACCCGTACTCCCCACACTGTATATCAAAAACCAAAAGCTTTTATTTCTTCCCCTTTAGGAGATTCATTTGTGTTTTATTCATTCCATGCAACCCCTGCTTCTGTGTCCTAAGCAGAAGAAAGAGTTTAGTGTATTAAAAATGGCCCTTGAACAAAGAGCAGCAAAAACAAACTCCCCCCTCTTCCTGCCAGCCCCCAGGGCGTTTCTCTTACTTACCCACGGTCATTAAAAAGCAGAGAATTAGCTGATCTGATATCCAATAAAGTCACACTTGATTTATGTCCCTGTGAAAATGCTTACCCAATACCCTTTCAAATGAATTTTAAACTAACGCTCTTGCAGGGGAGTGTGTGTGTGTGTGTAATAGGGAACTTCCTTTAAACATATTGAAATACCTGTCGCAGTTTTAGGAGATTTGTGTACAGATGCAACATTATGAACATGATGATACCAATTGCATATCACAGAGAAAACCATTCTCCTTATATTAGAACAGAGATCTGTTTAGTGGACATCTTTTACTATTTTGTCTAACTTAAATGATCCTCCCTTTCAGAATTATTCCTCTTGCATGCCAGTAATTCTGATGAGTCAGTCAGTTGAGAGGTGGCAGCACCACTCCCACCACAGGGTGGGTGCACGGCTCAAGCAGGCTAGACAGAGGCCTCTTTCAGAGACTCATATGGTGCTGAGAGAAAGTGGTCTCTGCAAGGGTAGAGCACGGGGGTCATCTTTCTTACCATATGGGCAGGGTCTGCCTGAGAATGACATCAACACAGAAGAAAGAAGAACCAAGATATAGATAGGTAGGTGAAAGCTAGCTAGCTGGCTGGACGGCTGACTGGATAGATAGGTAGGTAGGTAGGGATAGATAGATAGGTAGATAGATAGGTGCATGCATTGATGGATGGATGGATGGATGGATGGATGGATAGATGGATGGATGGATAGATGGATGGATGCATGGATGGATGGATGCATGCATGGATGGATGCATGCATGGATGGATGTATGCATGGTTGGATGCATGGATTCATGGATCAATAGATAAATGGATGGATGGATAGATGATAGATGGATGGATGGATGGATCTCTGATGATGTAATTTGAACCCTGGAGCAAATCATACCTAAAGAGTCACCTCTTGGACTTCCTAATTATCTGAGCCATAAATTTCCTTTCATGCTTAAGCTAGTTTGAGTCAATGCTGTTGAGAGAGCTCAATGATTGGTGGAGCCTGAAGGGTCTCTATAGCTCTGTGCTAATTTGCAAGTTCTGCATTTTACTGCTTGAGTCAAGGGTTGTCTCCATCTGCTTTCTAATGCTGTTTCGGTAAGAGGCCAAACAGGTACAAGGACCTGAAGGCCATTTGAGTCCAGTGGGCAGAATGAGGCGCATCCTGAGGCTGAGACTCTGTGACATATGGGGACTGTCCCTTTACGTGCCGTCTAACAGAGTGGATGAAAAAATGTCCAGGAAGAAGAGTGGGGAAAGTAGAGGATGTGGGATATGGCTGAGGTCCTTTCAGCTGGAGCTGCTCTAATCAACGAAAGAAACCCCCACAAGAGCAGTGGGCTGCTCCCCCTACTTAATGGATTTAAACTGTTTTACAACTTCCCTTTGCCCTCTTCTCTTCCAGTCTTGCTCTTACCTCCTTATCTATTCTTTCCAAGATTTAAAAAGTGAGAGAAACCAACCTCAGTGGTATAGGGTTTCTTTTCCCTTTCCTCCCCTTGCCAGCTGGGAGCACATTTCTTAGCTGGTGTAGCCCATCTGATTCTCTCTGTGTCTGCCGCTGGCTTTGTCCTGTCTTTCTCTGCCTCTCTCCCTCCCTCCATTCCTATGCCTCTAACGTCTTCTACACTTCTATTTCTCTCTCCTCCATCTCCATCTCTATTCCTTACACTCTCCTTTCTCGTCTATGTATGCTAAAATAAAACACAGGATCTGAAAACCCAGGTTATTTTGTCTTTGAACTCTGCAGACAGCAAACTGTTTTGATGAAATGAAATGTTTTCACATCATTTCAATTGCTAGACTCCTCTGCATCTTTTCAAACACACGGGGGAAGCATGATTCTGTTTGTTTTGACTTTTCAACCCTGGGCAGCAAGTATAACTTTTTTCCCCTTGAGGAGTCGTTGACAATGTCGTCCAGTTTTGAACCTCTCCACAAGCTTTTCTTAAGCAAGAGAGCTAAGATTTTCCCTTAAAAGTACACTTTTCAACGGGCGGGCTGGGGGAAGATGCTCCCTTAAGGGGCGTCTACCGACAGGGCAAACTCTGGTTCTGCTTTTCTAGGTTACAACATTGTGGCTTTTGCGTGAGGATGAAAAAGATGGTGGGAATATAGTTTCCTTTCTCAGCCAAAAACTATTTTGACTGGTTGTCTATTCAGAGAACCCACTGGGTACATCCGTCCATCCACCCAGTCACCGTCCCAACAATAATTAATTGACTCCGAGGGGGCAGGCTGCGTTCTGGACACTTTCTGGGAGGACGCCCTCTCCCAGAGCACATGTCCTTGTGGGTGGGGGGTGGGGTGGGGGGATAATCAGATAACAAATAAATGAACACAATGTTTTCAGGCTGTGGCATGTGCCACGAAGTCAATAAAATTAGGTGATGGATTCAGGGTGGGGCGTGGGAGGGCTGACTTAGGTGGGATGGTCAGGAAGGCCTCTTTGTAGAGGGAAAGGCAGGTGTTTAGAGCCTCAGATGAGAACTAGGACTTTTTTTTTTAAAGATTTATTTATTTATTTATTTATCCCCCCTTGCTGCTTGTGCTTGCTGTGTCCACTCACTGTGTGTTTTTTCTGTGTCCGCTTAGGTCCTGCTGCATCAGCCCACCGCGCCGCGCAGGCTGGCCTGCCCTCACAAGGAGGCCCGGGAAGCGAACCCGGGGCCTCCCGCATGGTAAACGGGGGCTCTATCTATTGAGCCACACCCGCTTCCCCAGAACTAGGACCATTTACATGTATTTATTGGGTGACAGATGGATTGGAGAGAACACCAGGAGTGCTTGGGGAAAAAAGTTCCAAAAGGTGTTAAAGTGAATTTCACCCAAATTTCCCTGCTTTACCAAGTGCTTCCTTCTTCCCTTCCCACGTGCTCTCCCTCCTGATGGCTCTGTGTACCTGCTCTCTCTGTCTCTCTGCTGCTTGGCAGTTTACCTGGAGGAAGAGACTGCACTGGGATCACATGTCCACTTGAATGAGTTTTCCCCTCAAGGTCAAGTTGATGTGACTTTTAAGAAAATAAGATAAAAAAACAAACAGCATCTGTACTGCTGACATTTTGGAAAAATTTTAACATTTCTGTGTCTTTAATTGACCTGAAAATAAAGTGAGTGAAAAAGGCTTTTTGGTAGTATTTTGGCTAAGATCAGAGAATGATATGTGGCTCTGAGAAGTTTATTTTGAACAACTTAGCCTAAGAGGTACTTAAGTTATGGAGAGAGAGGGGGGAAAAAGCAAATCATAGGGCATGAAGATAAGGGAAAAGCTGAAAAAAAAAGATGTGGCATTTCAAAATTGAATAGGTTGTGATGAAGCTATACACTATGTCGACCTGGTAAATTATTTAAATTGCATTCTTTTATTTAACTTGCTCAGTATGCTAGTGTCCTCAGTGGTTAATTAGGCTGATAAAACCATATCAATGGAAGCGGGTGGGCTGATGCAGCAACCTCACCGCAGGAAGCGGGTGTGGCGCAATGGATAGAGCACCCGTTTACCATATGAGAGGCCCCGGGTTAGCTTCCCTGTGCCTCCTTGTGAGGGCAGGCTGGCTCGCGCAGCGCCGTGGGCTGATGCAGCAAGACCTCACAGCAAAGGGGAGATAAGCAGACACAGAGAAGACACGCAGTGGGTGGACACAGCAGCACAAGCAGCAAGGGGGGGGATAAATAAAAATAAATAAATCTTTAAAAAAACAAACAAAACCATATCAATAATATAAAAATATCATTTAAAGCAAAAATAATTTATTAGAGAGTTTTAACATCTTGATAGAAGTTTTAACAGGAAGTTATAATTCTAAATATTTACGCATCTAATCATATGTAAAGCCAAAATTGACAGCTTTAAGGAGAAAAAAAAATGTTTTAAAACATACCTTTCTCAGTAATTGATTATTAAAAAAATCAGCAAGGATATAGATTTGAATAGCACAATTAATAAATATGAAATATATATATCTGTACCCAGCTACTGGAAAATACACATTCTTTATAAACACATGTGGACTAGCTCAAATTGATTATTTAATAGGTCATAAAACAAGTCTTACAAATTTCAAAGTCTCTAGCCACAATGCAAGTGAACCAGAAATGAATAGCAAAAAGATAACATAAAATAAACCTCATACATTTGGAAATTTAAAAAAAACACACACTTATGGGTCAAAGAAGAAATCCATTGAAATGAAAAAAAAAAAGGAACGAAAACTAATGATAAAAAACACAACAACAAATACAGGACAGCTACATCTTAATATTTTGTGCTCAATAAAAAGCAAACAATCTGATTAAAAATGTGCAAAGGATTTGAATAGATATTTCTCCAGAGAAGATATACAAATGGTCAATAAAGAAATGAAAACATGCTCAACATTATTAGTCATCAGGGAAATGCAGATCAAACCTCAATGAGACACCACTTCATGCCCACTGGGATGGCTATAATAAAAAAGAC
>JAQZBX010079780.1:0-13932 GCA_029593785.1 Cabassous unicinctus
ATATATATATATATATACACACACACACACAAACATTTATATCACATACATATATTATTTTTAAGACCAATAGCTGTTTATCTTACCTTGTGAATTAACTACTATTAAAATATTTCGAAAATACATTTCTAGAAAGTAAGAAGTGAAAAAGAAAGAAAAGAGAGAGCAAGAAAAAGAAAGAAAGAAAGAAAATTATGTGGACATAAGATGTCCTTGCACAAATAGTTTTTTCTGTGAAAGGGAAGCAGAATGCAGGCCATTTGTCCTCCTACCCAAGATATGTCTGTCTACTTTTTCCTCCAGCATTTGCATCCATGGTCTCCCTTTTTTTGGTCCCCATCCATAGAGATTAGGATTTTACAAATTTTAGAAGTTGAGGAACACCAGACATCTTATTCCAGGCTCTTCCTCCTCATTTTGCTGATACCTTGCCTGAGCTTCAGAGATCATTATTTAAGTTCTAGCTAGATTAGGACCCTCAAGAATTGTGAGCCCCTTTCCAGTGTTTTAAGTGCATATGTCTGTTAACACAGTGCATGATGCAGCATGGAGCCGTGCAAAGCTTTTCCAAGGGTGGGCTGCACTCCAAAGGGGCTTCATGAGCACAGCGTTAAATATCACAGAATCACCTTGGAAGACAGTTTTATTCCCTTTTCAGTTTTCTTTCAATTCCTCTGATTAACTCAAGGAGCAAGTCTCAGCTTTGCAGTGGTTTGTTTTTAACACCTCTCTAAGGCTTGCTAATCCCGTCTCCTTTTTTTTAAATACAGAAAAACAAGTCTCAGACCTAGAGCTTTTGACAGGCAAAGCATCCAGCTAAAAGTTAGTAATATCATTTTGGTTTTCTTGTTTTTAATTTTGTGATTATCCTCTACTGATGGCCATTTACAGAAAAAATATTTTAAAATATGTTCAGGCTTAATACAAAATGCCTTAATGCGACAATTAAAAGATGAATATAATAAGGAAATGATATGCAGATGGAATGCTGATTTGGGAAAAATGCATGAAGATTGGAATGAAAAAGAAGTTTGAGAAATACTGGTGTGGTGGGAAATATAAAGGATTTGGAGTTCGAAGTCCTGGAATTAAGTCCTGACTTTGGTAGTATGAAACAGGGCAAATTATAAGCGGCATTGTCCCATCTGCAACGTGGAGATTATAATAATAGGATTGTTATAATCAGATGATATAAGGATGTGAAAGTGCTTTCTAGACTGTCGCAGCTATATTATGTTATTGTTTTCTATTCTGTGGTAAGGGAGGCTTTTGTTTCAAGCCTTAAACTATTTCTTGTTGTTTGCTTTCTTCCTCCTTTTGATGTCAACTCAGGGTTGCTAGGTAGGAACTTAGAAGCTTCTTATTCTGTTCAGATGTGGCTGTTTTGTGCCTTAATTATGGCACCTTGAAACATTTCTTACTGGTTGTCTAAAAGTGAGGACTTAGAACTTTTTAGTTTCTTTTTGCATGTGTTAGGTTTTTAACTAAATTTTGAGAAAGTAAACAGCCTTTGTAGTATATAGAATGTCAATTTAAAACTTCTGGATAAGAACAATACACAATAAATTTTAATAATTAAAATAGTTTACTACCCTCACCAAACAGTTGTGTGCATTTGTGTGTGTGTGTGTGTGTGTGTGTGTGTATGAGTACCCTGGGGCGAGAGGAAGTTTGAATTTTGGGTGGAAATGACAACTAGAGACAGTATGCTTCTGAAAGTAGAAGTCTCTGTGGCTAGAATGACTCATTAACAATGCAGTGTGACGTGTTGGTAGATGATTAGAAGAGGGGAACTTACCTGGGTAGTCCTGGACTTCCTGGGACCTCGAAGCCTGACTTCCAGGGAAACCCTCCTATTTATGCCACACAGAGTTTGGGGTGACAGAGCAGCATGTGTGCTTTTGGGGACATGGACTCCTATCCCAACCAAGGCTAACCTGAGTAGGAGGTAACTGCAGATAGGAAGGGAGGTTGAACTCAGGGATGAGGACCGGATTGACTGTGTTGGTCAAGCCCCGTGAACTGTGCCCTCCTCCAGCCTTTTTTTTTTTTCAAACTTCTTTTTTTTTTTTTAATAAAATTTTATTGAAGTATATCATTCATACATGAACATACATAAACAATAAATGTATTGGAGACGTTGTGCACATACGAAACAGGCTTATCATCATGCAGGGTTCCCTTATATCACCCACTACACTGTTACACCTTACACTGTTGTGAAAGTTTTGTTACATACTGTTTGTAAGATATGGGCTATAGTTAGTAGTAATGTTTTGACGATGCTATTTCAAGCTTCTCATTTTTAAATGCTTTCAAACTTAAGGGACAGTTGCAAAAATGATACAAAACCTACACAGGGAACCCTAACATACCCTCTACCCAGATATCTATTGCATGTTAGAAGCCAGGTTTTTTTTTGTTTTTTTTTTGTTTTTTCCCACCGGTAGGTCCCAGGGATCGAACCCTGGTCGCTCCATATGGTAGACAGATGCCAAACCTCTTGAGCCACATCCATTTCCCTCTACCCAGATATCTAAATCACATTTGCCATATCTTTCTTTAATCCTATCTATTGTCAGTCTATCTACCCATCTATCTATCTAATCTTCTATATCCATTTTCTAAACATTTGAGAGTAGGTTGTATACTTCCATGTACATTTTCTAAGAACGAGGGTATTCACTTATGTAACCACCTTAAGTACATTTATCAAGTTTAAGACATTTAACATTGATATAATACTTAGTCTATATACCAATTTTTTCATATATCCCAATAATATCCTTTTGAGCCTTTTCTCCTTCATTATAAAATCCAGTCCAGGATCATGTATTACATTTAATTGTCATTGTCTCTTTAGTTTCTCTCTCTCTTTTAAATCTGTGGGAAGATATATATAGCATAAACTTACCCATCTCAACCACTCCCAAGCATACCATTCCGTGGGCTTGCTAACATTCACAATGTTGTGCTCTCCTCCCGACCATCCATTACCAGAACTTTCCCATCATCCCGAACAGAAACCCTGTACCCGTTATGCCCCCGTGAACTCTTTGAGGATACTCAGATTCAAGCTGCTTAAGACAAGGATTTGGGAGCACTGAGTGTCCGGTACAAAGGTCCTCTCACATACGGTCTCTCCAGAGCCGTGGTTGAAGTGAGGGCACAGCTGGATCCCTGTGGCCTGAATGCTGTGTCCACAGTGGCTGGCACCACCCCTTAGCTGCTGGTGAGCACAGGGTCGGCGGGACGAATTGGCAGCTACTTCTTGGGCCACTGTTAGTGTTTCTGGTAGAGCAGATTGGGCAAGCCTGGGGTACAGACCCCGTAGGCCCCTTCCTCTATGTAGTCTGGCACCCCTGCTGAACCTCTGCAGCAGAAAGTGCTAGAGAAATATACAGCTGGCCTGGAACACAAAGGCAGAGCCTGCTGGAGGGCCAGCAACAGCTCTGGGTGGGGATGTTGTATTTAACATATTTTTCATTATTTTTTTCTCCTGAAAATTATTGAAGGCTCATCTCAGAAAGGACAACCACCAATTTCTTTCTCTTGACTAAGAAATCAGTGTAACGGGTGGCACCGGGGAAAAGACATAGCATTATTAGTCTCTGAGCACTGCATGGAAGCTGCCTGCTCTAAGTAAAACAAGGAGTTGGGGGTAAGGAAACATTTCTTTGTTCTTATGGTCTTGAACAAAAGGAAGGGCATTGGAGGGCACAGGTAATACTGGGTATTTTTATGTCATATGTCAAGGGCACCAAGAATTTAGAGGCTAGGAAACAGGGTTGGGGGGATAGGAGATTCCTGTACCCCCTAAACAATCATTGAAAAAGAAAAAGTCTGAGAGCAGAACTGACGAAGGTAGCCATTGGGAACCAGGCTGGTAATAACAATGAGTGAGGCAGGCAGAGCATAAGGCAGTTGAGAGCGGTGGGGACTGTGACCCCATAGACTTGCATCAAAGATGGCCCTGAGAGACTGTGCTGCCCAGTGGCTTGACAGGGGCCTCCCTTGACAGCACTGCTCCCTCACTCTAGTGGAGGCGGTTTGGGCGGTTGGGTCCCTGAAGCTCACAGCTTCCAGTTAGCCCTGGCTCTAGATTTCCAAGGAGAAATGGAGGTGGAATGTCAGCCGTTTGATTCACATCTCTAGGGATTTGTTGGGCCATACCTTTGGCTCAACCTCTCACATGAGAAATTTGATTCTGGGGTCAGGAATGTGACAAACCCTTGAGTATGCAGCTGGATTTTTGCCATCAGTGTGATTTGCAGGCAAGTGTGGCCATAAAACGCTTGAGGTCATGAATTGGACGTACTCCCCATCTGGAGGGCCATACCTTTTTCTGCAAAATTAAATATTTATGTACTTTTAAGGTTTAGTTCTGATTTTTAAAAATAGGATAGAAAGTCACTGAACTATTTTAAAAAAACACACAGAAAATGCTTTGGCTCAAGTAGTAACATTCCAGGGTCACAACAAATAGCTTTATTGGAAAACATTGTTTTGTTCCATAAAGAAAATCAAACTTGTCCCAAAACATTTCAAGAACTGGCTGATGTTACAACCCTGGCCAGTAGGAGACCATGGAGGCAGCAGAGGCCAGGGCCTGAGGTTAGTACCCTGTACATTATGTCATCAGACAGCTTTGTCGTCATCAAGTTACTCTTCCTCCTTTCATTTCCTCCATGGTGGCTTTCCCCATGCATTGACTTATTTCATTTTTTTTTAACAATTTTTTTTTAAATTTCGAAGTAAGTATAGACTCACAGTAAGTAGGAAATATAATACAAAGAGTCCCATGCACCCTTCACCAATTTTAATCCAGTGGTGACTTCTAATATATCTTTAAGGCACTTGCTGTGAGGGAGTGGGCTGGGTATTGTAGGTGGGAATGCCAAGAAAGGTGAGGTAAAACCCTTATGGGGCAAAGGGAGCTAGGGTACAGCTGGGATACGTAACTGTGGGCAGGGCTAGGGGAGAGTGGCATTAAGTCCCCTGCCCCCAAATTCCCATTACTCCCACCTGCACCGGGAGCCTTTCAGCTGGTAAAATGAAAAGTCAAGTATCTTCTATGGAAATGTGAAAAAAAGAAGGAATA
This sequence comes from Cabassous unicinctus, assembly GCA_029593785.1. Taxonomy (NCBI): domain Eukaryota; kingdom Metazoa; phylum Chordata; class Mammalia; order Cingulata; family Chlamyphoridae; genus Cabassous; species Cabassous unicinctus. The sequence goes on from JAQZBX010079780.1 coordinate 5,102, forward strand.
AAAATGTCTAATATATGCATATATGGTGATATGTATAACATTTAAAATAAAAGGATATACAAGAACCTCTTGATATTTGGGGAGAGAAGGAGAAGAACATGCTGGGGGCAAAAAAAGGATGATTTTACTTTTTATATGTTTTTGGTTCTCCTTGAATGTTTTTGATCTTTATGTATGTTCATTACTTTTAATTTTTTCAAGAGCAGTCTGGGTGATAGGATTCTGGGCTGCTTATATTTTCTTCATTATAGGTTTTTGTTTAATTTTTACATGTTATATGTTAAATTTAAAATGTCAGACTTCCTGAGAGGACTAATAATTTGGGCTGTTAACAATTGTCTATACTTATAGTACAATTGCTATTTTTCTAGTGGAGTCAGTAAATTCACTCCATTTCTCCCCTCCCTAACCTATTTTAGAGACAGGAGTCAGACAGGTAGAGGTCAAATACCAGTTTTGTTATTGATAAATCTGGATTTAGACCCAGTTGGGAAGTGCAGTGTCAGCCTGGTTCCCCAGTATTTACCCAGTCTCCACACTGCTTCTAGCTCATGGGCTGACCCACTCCAGAGAAAGTGTGCATTCCTTAGAACAGCAAATAGCTGCAATCCCTGCCGCCCACCTAGACCTCAGTGGGGCCAGCTGTGTCCTGGACCCACAGTGCCTCCCCCTTCCAGGGAAAGGGCACGGGGGATGAGAGCTGGACTGAGTACTGTACTCTGTTCTCTTCCCCATGTCACCAAGCCAGCACAGTAGTCTTCCTCACTTGGGCAGGAGTGAGTGAAGGAGTAAAAGGAAGCCTGGAAATTTTACTTCAATGGTATTTACTTCTGAGAGTGGAGGTCCCTAAGGGCCAGGACGAGGGACAGGTCTTTCCTAACTGAATGAAGAGTCTGAGAGAAGAGGGAACACTGCAGATGCTGAATGTCCAGTGAGGTAGAGGGGCCCAGGGAAGTAAGGGAAAGGGGTTGGGGTGCTGGGAGGAAGATGGGAAGCAGAAAGGACAATTTTGCATTGGTCTGACTCAGATCAAGGGGTCAAGGAAGGAGAGTGATCCAGGGATGTGTTTCATTCCATTGTAAATTCTCCCAGCTTCACCTGCAGGTGTAAATAGAAAGAGTTTGAGGAATGTAGTTGGGTATTCTTAATGAAAGGGTGACATGCTGGCAGAAGGATGAGAGCAGAACTTCCCATAAAACACGCTGCCTGTGGAAACCGCTTTGTCCTATGCTTGTGCACTTGTTAATTGCCTGCCATTGGCTACTTTGCCTCAGAACAGTAACTCACTCCTAGCCCCTAAAGTCAACTGGCCTTTGCTAGATCAGAGAACATCATCCATCAACACGGCTCAGAGACATTAGATCACACTCAGTCATCATCAACCATTGATTTGTGGCTGTATCTTCTATGATTTTTCCTTTCTTTCTTTAAGTCACGCATGTAATTCCTTCCTCCTTCTTCCCTTTCTCCTTCCCTGCCTTCCTCCCTCCTTTTCTTTCTGGAGGATTTTCAGTGAACCAAACTCTGTGCAAGGTGCTGGGGATGCAATGGTGGACCGAGCAGACATTATTTCTGCTGTCATGTTGCTTAGAGCCTAGAGGTGGGCCCAGAAGATAAAATAAATACAGAAGTATAGATTGGGGTTGGGATATAAGGAAAAGAACAAGGCACTAGGAAAGAACACTCTTCATTGACTTCTCCAGCCACATCTGAAATAGTCAAGGAATTTCCCTATTCATCTTGTAACTCTTTAAATACTTCTTTAAAATGCTCTTCTAAAACTTTATTTCTTGAAAGTTTATAGTTACCACTAAAAAGAAATCTGAAATAGAACAGACATTTGAGGACACTTATAACACTTAGACACTTGCATTTCATTTACTACTAGTGTTTTCTTGTGTTTTATAATCTCTTTTCTATTTTCTAGCGAGAGTTTTAATCATGCTAAGCAAAGAACTTGTCACATTACATAATATTCTATGTATATTGTTAGTATTGAATAAATCTGTTATTGTTTAAAGGATTTGAAGAAATTTTTACCACAACTTCTTTTCTTTTTTTAAGATTTATATGAAATTTTTCCATTGAAAAAGGATGAGGGAATTGAGGAAAATAAAAGGTTAATGGATCTTTCCGGGTTGCATATCAAATCATGTCAGGCAAGAGAGTTTGATGGAGTGTATCAGTTAAAGCTTTCATAATATGTGATTACACAGTACTTCCTAACAAAGTCTGTATATGGAAAAGTAGTTAGGTAGATTTAATTTTTTTTAATATCGACATGATTAGAGTTCTGTTTTTTAAATTCTGCCCCTGGACTGATTGTCAATTTGCCATTGTCCCTTGTTGACAGATGTGAATAATATTATCAACAATATACCAGGCCATATTTGTTTGATTCTGGGTTAGAACAACAAATGGATTGAATTGATGTAAGTCTGATTTGTAACAGGAGATACTTAACCTTCTATGTAATATCAAATGCCAGAATCAGAGAAGCTGAAGACAACCAAGAATTTACTTGATTAGACATTGCTTGATCTCCATGACTGAATGAAAGATTTGGGGATGAAGATGTAGCTGGAAACTTGGTTTAGTTTTAATATCAACTTGTTTGCAACCTTGCAATGACAGTTAGTGGCACTGCTGGGGATTGTCGCAGGACAACAGCCAGACCTTTTCTGCGTGAAGTAAAAGATTAAATGAGTCCCTGTTAATGGGCTATACATGCCATTTGTTGGTGATAGTGACTTGGTGATAGGGGCAGTTGGACTGGGTCATATGGCTTAGGAGAAGGAAACAATGACCCACCTTCCATCCAGGAGCACACTCAATGCCCTGGCTCCCATGCTGGGTGGGAGTCCCAGGGAAATCAGAAGGAACAGAATAGGGTTGGTGGTTTCATTTCCATGCAGGTATAATAATAGCTCTGTATTTTCTTGTGTTAAAGAAGAAAGTAGAAAGTGATCATTTTGGTCTTTATAGGTGACCCAAGAAAACAGACTGAGAAATGAGTGACAACGGGAGGCTTTGAAATATTTGATTACAAACGAAAGAGTGCCATCTCAGTGTGCCACATTTAACACGTTTGCCTTAGGTTAGTCCCCTGGTATGACTTTATGCTCACTTCCATTTTGGAAGTCTATGCCAAACAACTCTTTGCCATCCCGACCTTGCTCGCCCTAGCTGTACTATTTTCTGCTATGACAACTCCCAGACCAGGGGCAAGATTTTTATGGTAGGCTTTCAAAATCGGGTTCATCTGCCGAGCTTCCATAGCAGTTGTCTCTGCAGAGTTAAGACTTTAATGAAGCATCATTTCCCCTGGAGCCAGCCTGCCCCTCCCCCATCTTCTCTTCGTCCACCAAGGCAGAAGCAGAGCCCTCTCTTATGATATTGCAGAGTTAATAATGCTGCTCTATTGATTTTGTGAACCTCTCTGTCACAGGGGAACGGGTGGGGGATGGGCCCAGTTCTCGCAGTGTGCTTCCACCACCTCCCTTTCCAGCCCTGGAGCTTTTGTTTTGAATCTGGAAACTTCAGTGCAGGGCTGGATTTCCAAAGGTCAAATGTGCCGCACATTTTGTCCTTAATGAGTTAGCTCTGCCCTGGAGCCCTTACTGAACTCGCCAGCTTTCAACCTGAGCAGCAGCCGTGCTTCATAACCAGATCCAATTGCTTGACCCTCTGCCCTTGAGCAGTGCCTCAAGGAGCCACTGAGGATTATTGGCCAGGAGAATGTGGTCACAAATGCATGTCTACAGGAATGGGTGAGGTTTCCTCTTTGCTTAGAAAGCCAGAAAAACATCAACAGAGAGAGGCTACAAAGGAGAAAAACATACCCAGACACTGAACCTTCGGGCCCTTCATCAACTAAACATTTGATAGTTTTTAATGAAGGAATTTAGCCTTTTTGGTGGGGACGGGATTATTTTCATCATTTCATTTCCTCCTTTTGTTCTTTCTTCTTCTTTTCTAGTTTTTCTTGTTCTTTTCCTTTTTCTTTTGCTTTAAACCTGGTGTTCAAAGATCAGTTGACCTCTGAAGAACAGATGTTTCTTTTGTTGATCTTTTGGTCTTGGCTACCAGGCAACTTAGGGCTGAATTCTTCACTCAATTCAGTAGCTTTCTTTTTTTTTGCTGAGATTTCCTGTAGTATTCATCTCTCTAGAACTTTTGTTCACATTTTAAGGTTTGTTTTGTTTGAGCTTTACAGTAGGAGTACAAATATAAAAAAGAAAACCCCTCCGATGATTTTATAAAACATTTAGGCTCAGGAATATTACTTGGCAACATTAATATGACCACTGGGCCTTACTGGGGTCTTTTAAGCTCTTAATCTTCCCTTGAATTCTCACTGAGGATCTGAGAAACTGCCACTGATAAAGCTGAGCCTAGAAAAAAACAGCAATGTAATCGTCAGCCAAAAATATTTGGCATTTTCTAGGTCCTAGGGATGCATTTCTTATTATTCTTAAACGTGTACCCCATACATCAGAACCCCCAGAGTGCTCATCCTGCAGCAAATGCCCTGTGGGCTTTCATACCTTGACACCATTGCTTGTGTTGTGTACCCTTTCTAGAAGGTCCTTATTCCCTTCCTCTACTTGGCAAAAGCTCAAGGTCTAGCTCAAATGTGGCTTTCTCACATGGCCTTCATTGACCCCTCCAGGAGAGTGAATCAGTTCCTTCTCTGCATTGTCATAGCATGCTCTTCATCCTAGTTGTTATTCACACATATGCCATATTACCTTTAATTGTATGTATTTCTGTCCTTACTAGACCATGAGTACCTTGTAGGCAGGTCTTGAACCTTAGATCCCCTGAAGTCTCTAGCAGTGTGTCTGATATACAGTGGATACTCAGTTAAAAAAAAAAAAAAAAAAGGTTGAATTAATTTAAAAGAAGTACAAGATCCAATCCCTGCCCCTGAAAAGCTAACAGAGTTCAAAAGGGCCTAACCTTCTTCCCCTAGCAGAGAGTTTTTTCTCCCCAATCATTATCTTTTTGGACAAATCAACCAATCTGGATCTGACCCAGTCATCCCAGAGAAGAACATTCAAAGAGAGAGAGAGTTGTGGCCCAGAATCAACACTTAAAAAAAAATCATTAAAAAAATATTTATTGAGCAGCTGATATGCCAGACACTGTACTTAGCACAAGAGAAGATTAAAAAGCCTATCCCAGACCTCAAGGCTCTCAGCTTTCTCATAGCTCTTGCCTCCTCCTGCTTGACATTTCATGGTGCCGTCTCTGCAGATCTCTCATGATTGGGTGGAGATTCTTCTTGAGAGCAATGATTCAAGCTGAGTGGTACTAGGGCAAGAGTAGCCAAGCAGAAGGCTAATGAATGTGCTGCTTATTCATGAGTTTCCTCCAGGTGGGTCTCTCTTCAAGTAAAGAGTTTCATGGGAAAGCCCTGTGAGTAGCGGGGCTTAAGTTCTCACTGCTGGTAGGCTACCCTAAAAGAGAAGGTTTGACAGAGCTCTCATGCCATAACTTGAGCAAGAAAAGAACTGCCCAGATGTGCTTCTGTTCTTTACTTTTCTTCTCCCTTCGTTTAGAACCTGTTTCTCAATCTGGTAGCCATCAGCACTTTGCTTGGCTCACACACTGTTGCTAATTTTTTTTACATTAGTTATCAACATTTCAAAAATGTAGGTGAGTTTACCTAAACCCTCTTGATTTTTGGTTTCTCTTTAAAGCTTTGCCAACACTGGACCTCTGTTTCCTACATGCTGTCAATGAGCTGGAGCTATGTAGTAACTTCTCCTTTAGACGGTTTATGCTATCCAGTTTACCACAGTCTCTACCACTCCTTACTACATTTCTCCTTGACGGTTTCACTAATTTCTATTATCCTCCTGGCCCCTGTAGGTATTTGAGTTGGTGAATCCTAATCTATATTTATCAGGAAAGGCATTGTTAACTTCAAGAGGAAAGCAACCTTCAAAACAGACCTGCCTACCCCAACACGCCCAAGGACAATCATGTGGCCTTGTATCATGGGACTTTGCCTAGGACACTGGGCAGAAAATGCAGTCCAGAATATGAAATTGAGAGACTTCTATAAGCAGAGAGATCAGAGTAGTTAAATCCAACCTCCTTATGTCTTACTTCCCTTAGACAAGCAAGATTTGGTCCTGAGAAATTTATTATATTCACAGTTAGAGGACTTTCATAGCATTGGACGCTATTGTGTGTGTGTGTGTGTGTTTATGTATATTTTACCAACATCTTTAGTTTCCTGGTAAAGAAACCAGGGCCCAAAGAGGAGGTGGCTTGAGGAAGGCCACAGAGCTAATTCTTTAAGATAAACTAGTAAAAATTCTCTTGATTTTGTTCTGTGCTCTCTACATGACATTACAACTGCTTTTGACTTTACCTACTGGTAAAAAATGCCCCAAAGTTGAAAGATTCTGATATCCAACATTTGTTAGGCACCACTTCCCAATCAGATGCTAAGTTACCTGATTTTTAACAAAGACAGTCTTCTACCACCATATGTTTCCGCATCTTGATACTTTTCTTCACGCACTAGCCATCCTTCTTTTTAGCGTGTTACTCACAGAACATTATAGACAAAAACCATTGTAAAATTAATGTTCAGGTTCCATGTAGGGAGAACAGCTCATTGTAAATTTTGTCCTTGAGCTGATTTGCTGCCCAAAGTTTTATGGATCCCCTTTGCTAGAGGTGTGTTACCTAATCAGAAACGGCCATTGGCTTTCAGGATTTTTACACAAGAATGAGAGGCTTGGGGTTGGTTTATTTTATATTACTTCTACTTTTTTCCCCTCCTTTTCTTCTTGCTTCTTCTGTTTCTTGTATAGCCCTTTTCTAGTTGTAGTTTCCAGCTGAACCTTGAACAAAATGAATAGGTGATGGATAAGACTTAAGAACTACTTATTCTGAAGAACACTGGGGTGAAAAAAAGAGTTGAATCTGGTTTAGACAAATTTGCATTTTTATGTTTATTAAAATTAATTGTTTAAACAAATGTTGGATAGTAGGCCCAAAGTCCCCCTTTAAAAAAGCAAATCAGTTTAAGTTTCCATGTATTTGACCTTTATCAAATAAACAAATAAAAGATGGTCTGTAAGTTGTGTCTGTAAGTTTTCTTAGTTCAGATCTTAAAAAAATGTTACTACTTCCATTTCTTTCCCTGTCAACAGTTACACTTGATGTTGACACATGGGAAGAGCTGAAATCCCATTACTTTAACAATCCAACTGAGATAGGCAATGTCCAGAAAAAAACTCAGAAATTTCATAATAAGGGTGTTGTCAAAACTGAAACCAGTTAAGTTACCTTAGTAACACCAGGAGAAGTGACAGTGGCATAGAAATTACATAGCGCAAATGTAGTTTAAAAGCTTGTGTAATGGGGAGTGGATGTAGCTCAAGTGATTGAGCAGCTGCTTCCCATGTATGAGGTCCTGGGTTTGATTTCCGGTACCTCCTAAAACAAAACAAACAAAAAACCCAACTCTCATTGGGGAGCAAATGTAGCTCAGTGGTTGAGTGCCTGCTTCCCATGTGTGAGTTCCTGGGTCCAATCCCTGATACCCTCCTAAAAAAAAGAGATTGTTTAATGAAGTTTGGGACCTGATGGTGTATTTACAACTTGGATATTTATTGGTAAGATCCCCAACCTTAGTCAGGAATCCTTATTCCAGGGTTACTAAAGATTGATGGTTTGTTGAATTTTTAGATGTTTTGAGATCCTTTGCGGAAGGTTGAGGGTTGAACCAGGGCAAGCCTATTTGTTAGTTGCCAAGAAACTTTTGTTTCTGATCTTGGTCTTATTCTCAGTATGGCTACAGGATTGTGGAAAACCCAATTTTCTTTAATAGGTCTGGCTCCCATAAGTAGGATGGGGATTTTAAATCTTTCTGCCTATGTGGTCTCTTAGGGAGACTCCACGGTTACATGACAAATGTTACTAACCATTTTTAGAAGCTTTTCACAAAAGATTTCTCTGTAAAAAGAGTCATCTGCATTTTCACCTGATGGATTGGAAAAGCCCCAGTTTCACCTGGGTACTGTACTTATGACTTGTTCCTGATTCTGACAGCCTGTTTTCCAGAGAACATGGAAGGTTTCCAAAGAGCTCTGATTCAGTGAATTGTCTGAGACTCAGAGAGTGATTTTAAGCACAGTGCATGTAAAACATCCTCTATCTTAGCAAAAGCACTCCTTTCATTCACAGTCTTTAACAAACCCTGAGAGTTTGGATGTCATTTTTCTTTTTCCAAAAAAACACGTGTAAAGAAGAACTCAAGTTATTGAAGATCAAGCCAAACATGACCAAATTTCATGGCAATTGCAGACATAGACACAAACATCAAAATCTCTCTCTAATTAAGCCGGTGGCTCTGCTGGGGCCCACATTCCAGGATTCGCGTTAGAGAAAACAGGTTTTCTTTCTAGAGGAGTTTTATTAGCTGCAATGTTCCGGTTAATTAATGATGTAGTCACACTGGTGTCTTGCCATGAGTTTTATTCCAATAAATAGAGTTCTAGGAAATCACATTGGCATAGCCTTTCCATGCCAAAGAGGAATCCTTAATTTGGACCATTAAAATACATCTCCATGAGGTCTGTCAACAAGGTAGTTTAAGAATGTTTCTGGGAAGCGGGTGTGGCTCAGTGGATAGAGCCCCCGTTTACCATATGGGAGGCCCGGGTTCGCTTCCCGAGGCCTCCTTGTGAGGGCACGCTGGCCTGAGCGGTGCGGTGGGCTGATGCAGCAACCTCATGGCAGGAAGCGGGTGTGGCGCAATGGATAGAGCACCCGTTTACCATCTGAGAGGCCCCAGGTTCGCTTCC
>JAQZBX010079781.1:0-13927 GCA_029593785.1 Cabassous unicinctus
TGTGTAACATTTATGTAATCTAACTATCTTTTAATAAATAGAAAAAAATATTATTAAAAAAAATAAAGTGAATAAACTAAAGTTACAAGCTATACCATGGATGAATCACAAGAACAATGTTGGATGAAAAATGTAAGTAATATAAAACATACGCAGTCAGATATCCTTATGTAATGTTGACAAATAGGGAGAATCAAATACTGTTTGAGGACACTTGCAAATGTGGTAAGAGTGTAAGAAAGAACAAGAAAATGGTTGGCAGAAATATTTAGAATGAAGGAGGTAAGTGTGATCAGGGAAGGATGCATGGTCATTTCAAAGCCTCTGTTCTTAACCTTAGGACAACAGGTGTTTAGCAATATTCCTTAATCTGAATATACATGTTACATAAAATAAAAAACAAAAAAGAATAGGATGAAGCAGATGAGGAAGTGGAAAGTATGACACTATATTTTATAAGTTCACAGCATTAACAGAAGAGGGAGCTCTAGAGTCATGAACCTGGAAGAGTTGATGTGATCTGCTCTCCTACAAGACAATCATGTGATATAAACTTTAGCAGTGGAAAAAGATTACCGCAATAAAAAATTATTATTGAAAATATTAAATTAAGGAGCAGGATAAATGCCTATTGATGACAGAATTCCTAGAAAGACATACCAACGAAACACCTGAAAATTCTAATCAAATACTTCAAAACTAGCTAAAAATAAATTACGAAAAATTCTATGTAATAACAGCAGTAATCAAAATGAGATGATTGAAGAATGGATAGATTTGTAAACATAGGGTGACAGAAGTCTAAAAATGATTAATATATGATGATAAAATATTTTCAGATATTAAAATATATAATACAAAGGACAAAATTCAGTAAGCACAACCAATTATGCATTAAGAATAATGACAGATGGAAAGGAAAATAAAAAGGAATTAGAGAAAAAGTGATAGAAATAGAACTAAAAAATATTAAAAATTATAATTTAGTAAAATATACAATTTTTTAAAAAGTCAATCTTATGAAACACAAAGAGTTGAAGAGCAGTTTCAACTAAATTAAATACATGATCGTAGATTGGAGCCTGGAGCAAAACAATACTAACCAAAAATAACAACAACAACAACAAAAACAATCAAACAATAAAATAACTTAATTTACCTATCAGTAGAACTCAACACTCATCTGGACAAATCAACCAAAAATGGCCAATACAATAATTGGTGTTCTAGTAAAACTATCCTGATTGTTCTATCAATATTTAGGGAATGCACAAGTTATAACACCAGTGAAAATGAGAACATACCAATGACTTTTTCCCAAAATCTAGAGAGTTTTCTATTTTTTTAGCTTCATTTTGTGCATTCAATACTTGAAAATATAAACAATTAAAAACTAAAAAGAAAACACAGTTGAATAAAAGCATATTTCTCAATTAAATGTACTGCATACATATAAATTTTTTTTTGAATCGTACATCATGTTACACAATATAGTTGGTTCATAGTAATGCAATCATATAGTATTTCTCCTTTTGGCTTGCTTCACTCAACATAATGTCCTCCAGATTCGTCCATGTTGTCTTATGCTTTATGCAGCTGTAAGAAGAAATAAAGTCATAAAGTATTTTCTAAGTAGAGGATTTTTTGGAATTGAGTGGTGAATAACAATTTGTAGTTGTCATTCCATAGGCACTTGAAAAAGAACAAACCCACTTTTCTTAAAGACTCTTAAGAATGTGACTATCTCTGTGTCAGTGTATCTACATAAGCTTTAATATCCAGGATTTGAGCTTGCCCTTCTTCACCTCTTCCCTCCTTCACAAAAATCAGCCTTGGTTACTGTCATTTATTTGGGAGCTTTGACTCTTTTCTTTAGTAGATACATATCTTTCAAAAAATGTGCTAAAAATAAGTAGGCCCTGGAGGCTCTGCATCTTACCCGAGGATTTGTTAAATATGAGGTGATCGTAAGTAAGACCTTAATAATAAGGCATAATAACGATTGTGGAATTTTGCATACTTCATTGATTTAATGTTTGGGAAAGAGGTAGAAATTTAATCTGAAATGAATTTACTAAATAAAAAACTGAGTAGATACTGGATTCTGGACTTTGGGTCATCAACCCAAATTCTTGCTATGGATCTGAAAAAGAATGCTTCCAATATAAGATAAAGTCACCAGGTTTCTATTATTGTTTGGTTTGTTTTTCTTTTTGACTCCTTGTTTTATTTTATTTTGTGTACTAATGAAGATATGTTATTACTTATTTATCAAGAACTACAATTTCCTTTAAGGCTATCACTTTTACTGACATTGAGAGAATATAACCTCTTTCACATTTTGTTTTACTAAAACACTTACTGGATTATAAACACAGTATAAAAATAAATATCAGTTCTATGGTTATCTAAATAAACAATTAATAGTTTGTGTAAAAAACATATCATAAAACGTTACTACAGCCCCTGGCATCTGTCAATTCTGTACAGGTTATAAAATGTTAATGCCTGGTACTTGACAGGTTCATTAAACATGTCAGAATCATGTAAGGATAGGTTTCTCAAAATATTGAAAAATATTAAATGAATGTTAGATTCTTAAAAGTCTGACACATATCCATGATGTTTCATCACACATGCACCACATTTGGCTGACAGCCTGCTCTTCAGAGTTGGTAAAGAAGCAGCTGTAGTGGGGTTTCAAGACAACTGCCGTCTAAAATACAGTATTGAGAGTGTGACCTTTCAGTTGTTATGATTGTAGAACCTAGTTCTACAACAGTGAAAGTCTGAAAGGCCAAAACATAGTGAAGCACATATGAAACAGGGGTTCAGGGTGTAAATTTAGATACCACATATTTCAAAGGTGATGCTCCAAGAAAATCAGTCAAAGAAACTAGAAAAGTACAGACAGGAGATCCAAGAGACACAAAGCACACAGCACATTACCTGTAGTAGCCTTAGTGAGAGACATTTGAAAAAACAGCCATAATGAAACCAAACCAAACACTTAGAATGTGTGAAAAATTTTAAAACAAATTCAAAATTTTGTATTATTATTATAATGGTGCAAATTTAATTACAAATTATATATATATATATATATAAAATGATAGAGAAGCATTGCATTTAAATATGTAGCAACAAAGTTGCCACAAGGCCATTGAATTCCCTTATATATTTAGAAATTATTAATAGTCATATATGGCTCAGGCAGTAAGTCACAGCAGTACACATTACCACAGCATCAGAGATTAAAATGAACTCTGAATTACCACAGCATCAGAGATTAATGTGAGAAGAGAATCAGTGCTTGAAGATTTGGAGAATATATTTACTAACATCTAATAGAAAACTTTTCAATAAAGGCTATTCTTCACCGGAGAGAGTCTAGGTAAAACAATCTTTTGAAGTCATTGTTATCTAAAACAACATGTATGTTAAAATTGGAGCATTCCTGTCAGAACATCTTAAAATCGGTGATATCACTTCAATGCTGAAGATGCAAAGCATGTTCGTTTTTTAACAACCCTATAACCTGTTGAATTATCTGTTGAAAGAAGCATTCATATTTTTAAAAGTTCATATAAGTGAATGCCTACATTAATAAATACATAACTAGTCTTTCTTTTGCATAAGTCTTTCTTATGCAGCAGTATCACTGGGAATTCTTGCTTCAAATGCAGGTCATCAGTACTCATCCTCAAATTCCTGTACACGCTTTCCCCCTTCCCCCAAGAATTTGTATTTTAAATCAACACTCCAGGTGAATCCCATGCAAGTCATTCAGCCGCCACAATTTAAGGAACATTGCTGTACAGGGATGACCATAAAAGCATATTGAAGAAGTGGCCATCTGCAAGGTTTCCATTTAAGAACTTGGTAAGCTGTATTACCAGAATGTAACTATCATTTATGTATATGAGAAAAGTCACCATGAGAAAAGTATTCCTTTGTGTGTGGAAGAGATTTCCCTTTTCTAGAATGTTTATACTTCAGGTAATTTTCACAGGGCTCTATCTAAACCATAGAAGGGAACAACTTTTCAAGGCAATACAGAAGTGTTTCACAGCAAGTTGAATGTCTTTGGTGGGAGAATATCACTGAAAACAGAAGCGGACACAGTGAAAAATACTATTTTACTAAAGGATTGCCAGTAAACTTTAGACTATTTTTCACCTTAATGATTGAAATGTTTCCTCTGTCCATGGTTACATACTAAGTGTTTATACATAGGCTATATGAGGCCTATACTGAAGGTGAATGTTGAAATTCACTCTAAATATTTATTTGAAATTTATTACAAATATATTTACAAAACAAATATAAGCATCAGACATTTCAAGAGGCAGAAAATGTTAAATTCTTTTTTATCCAGAATATAGCAACTTTTCATCTTTTAAAATAACTTATAATTTGCCTTTTTTAGCAACAGAAATGATATTGGCTGATCTATTTGGTCTGTTTATTTCATTTTCATTTTTATGCTACTTAACAGAAGTGGTGATTTATAGGTTAGACTTTAGCTATCTCCTCAACATGAAATAGTTATCATGCAATCTCACTCATTCAAAAATGGTGTATTTTTTCCAATATACTTTAATATCTATTTACTGAAATATTTGTTCAAATTTATATATAGATAGTACTTTATACTCCCATATACATCCTTATTGTGCTTTACTTTCAAAATAAAGAGCATTTTGTACTTTTTCCAATTCCACAGTATATCTGCTCATTCCATTTTCATTACAAATATTTTCATTACAAAATATTCACGGAGAACCTCCTACACGCCATTGTGTCCATTATTGAACAAGAAAGCCAGAGACTGTCCTCATGGAGGGTCTGACCTTCCTTCCAGTACCCACAGTGCACAAATGCTGATTTCATACTGTGATAGAAATTACTGGTACTATATTTGCTACTATACTATATTTTATTAACCAGACATATTTTCATTTCATCTTATGTCAAATATATATATCTCCTGATTCATGAGATTTCAAAAAATAATTAATCCTCAAGGAAAGAAAAGAATATTGGGGGAACTAAAGGATGTCTTTCCAGTATCCCTGAAATTCTGAAGAGGTAGCTGCTCCATAAAGCTTGCTTTAAATGATTGTATTATGCTTCATAGATATAATGCAAAAAATGCACTCCAGTATAGTGGGAGATAAATCGCACTTGCACAGCAGTTCACAACTCACTCATCTCTTTCTTCCAAAATCGTTTTATGTTTCTCATAGGTGGTTCACATACTATATTTGCTTGGTAGATTTGTCATGCTTAAGATAACTAATGCTTTTGGAAGCGTTCATAAGTATATTGATGTTGAAGTTACTTTCCTATCAAAGTAGATTTGTTATTTAAAGCATTGGGTCAAAAAATTTTGGGAATGCTATTGAGCCATATTTCTGTCCTTAATTATGGTTACCTAACAAACAAAGAAATTTCAATATCTAAAATGTTCAAGCAAATTTCTTTAGATGAAGTAAAAATATTTTATCATACAAATGGGTATCTGATATGGCTCATTTAAATTCCCAGTCAAGATGATAAAGTGATTATGATTTCATTTTTAAGGTAAATCAAGAAACTGCTATAAAACAATAAGATTGGAAGAAAGAAGACACACTTCTTGACAGGACGTTAAGTTTGGCTTAAAAGAGACATCAGTCTTCTGGGAATTAAGAATGTTAATAAAACTGAATAATTAACTCATCACCTTAGCTCAAAATATTTTAATGTTTCTATCTTTATTACAAAAAATGCATATAAGTGCAACAAAGTGAGTAAATTACTGAAACAAGTCCAAACACCACACACTCTCACACACATATACGTATTTATGAGGCTACCTCTGATTTTGGATATAGGGTAGAGAGTTTCTCCTGGAAAGCTCTATAATGTGATTAAGCTAAATACTATCAAAGATAGATGGATAATAGTACATGAATTACATGTTTACTGCTGAGGCCAGATGGATTTGATTACATTTCTATTTATTTTACTTTGACAATGGACAATTATTAACAAAGTCATAAAATTGCATTAATACAAAATTCTTTTTAAATTCCTCACACTCAAAAAATTCCTACTAGGTGCCAACATCTTATTGGCAGACTAAAAAGTAATAACACTAAGGAAAAATAGGATTAAAAACTTTGCATGAAGAAAGCAAAAAGGATTTTAATAGCACTTTACTGGGATATAAATCATCATGAATTAAGTAAATTATTAAAATAAAAGCAATTCATTAAAGCACATTACAAATTTGAATTCATATTATTAAGAAAATATATATTCTATAAATATCCTCTTTTTAAATTTTCATAATAAAAAGCATTTACTTTTTATAATGACATTAAAATATGTAATATAAATAATCAGTGTGTATATGTGTGTTTGTATATATGCATAAACCATTTCTTTATTGTGTTTGTCATTTTCAAAACTTCTACATTTACTCAAATTTAATCCTAAATTTTATAATTAATCAAGGTAGCATCCTATGTTTCTCCTTTTATGAGCTGAAAGGCGTTATCGTTAGTGCAAAGATCAATAGTATTACTAACTGATTAAAGTTCTTTGACCTTCATCATATAATATCAATATGCCTCTTCATTGACCTTATTTTGAAATAAAGGGCTTGGCATGGATAACCTCTATAATCTATTCCAATCTAAAGTATACAATGCAAATTATTTTAATTTTCTATTAATCATACCTATTTTTCATCAATAACGATTTAATTGTGTACTATGTCTGACAGTCCATGTCATCAGGGAAAACCGTAGTTTTACTTGTAATTATTTCACTCTAAGTGATCTAAAACACCTAAAATAAGAGTTCACAAAATGATGGCTTTTGAATTGATTTGAGACTGCAGACGGGTTTTCTTTGAACTCTGCATTATCAAACAAACAAATGAACAAGAAGGAAGCAGTGTGCAGACAGCAGAAAACTTCATATTCCTTCCTATTCAGAACATCTAGTTGTCAAATTCATTTTGCAAAACCTTAATTTCTGTCAACCAAAGACTCATTCTTAACGGTAATGATTAGCTGAAGGAAAGGATGAGTCGACCCCATTTATAAAGGGCAACCACACTTTAATTCATGACCATATATTATACTTGTCTGTCCCATATAAGGCATTTGAGTTTGCCACCATTGAAAACCCTCTTTTGAATAACCTAGCTATGGCCCGCTTGCTCCATCAAGTGGTAAATCTAATGAAACACGGACAGTTATTCATTATTTTGGAAATATATGTACTAATTTAGCCTTGGCTGTTTGCAAGTGAAAAACAGACACTGACCAGAGAGAGATGAAAAGAAACTGAGAGCACTGTATATAATATATGGCAGTATGAAAATTATTTTGGAGACATTGTATGCAGGAATGTAACAATATTGGATTCTTCACATAGGTAGAAAATTCTTCCAGCAGTGTAGAAGTTAGATGTGAAAGGCTCTAGATTGAAATTGCAGAATGAATTGGATTATTGGTATAATTCAAGTGAGAGAAGATGATGCTTGACAAAGGAAATTGTAAAGATAAAGAGAATGAAATGAAGTCTTAAACATAGAGAAGATAAAGTTGTCAGGACTTGGGTAATGAAAGAATGTGGAAAGTGAAAAAATGGAGGAATCTACTGTCAGTCCTAAATATTGATTTTAGGTCACTAAACCAATGTCACTCTAAAGGAGAAGCAGATTTATAGGAGATGATTTCAGATTTTGAAATGGGCATTCTGTGGGAAATTGAAAAAATATTCACTGTTAATTTGAAGGGGAAGATTTAAAATTCAAAAGAAATAATATAAGAAAAAATAAATTTATTTAAACACTGAAAAAATATTTTCGTGTGGAGAAAATATTTAGGTAGAATAACTGCAGGGGCAAAAGTGGCAGACAAGAAAAATAATTGTGGAAAATTTCAGAATAGAATTGCTATTTAATAATTGGCAGTTTATAGGAAAATAACAAAGGATAGTAGAGTGACACAAAGCAAGAAAGTGCAGAGATACTTTACAATCTTCAAATCTTAAATTAAGAAGAATAGCAGGATGGAAAAAGCCTCCTGCATCAGATGTTCTATTTGTTATCTCACATCCTTCAGGCCTTATGTGTCTCTACACACTTATATACTTATTTGGAGTGGTTGTGGCAGAACAACTGACCAAGTACAAAGAGACACATGAAGCTATAAATCTGTTATAAGTCTGACTCACTCTACCACATTCAGACTCAGATGAAGTTTCATATTGCAGGGTGTGAGATGTGACTTCCCCAGTGGTTTCCAGATGATGCAATGTAGAAGTTGAGGAGCATTTTCCCATAAATTGAAATTTGCTCATGAGGATCTGTTTTTCGTTTTCTCGTTGCTAAAGCAAATGCCATGCAGGGGGTTGTCTTAAGCAATGGGAATTCACTGGCTTATGATTCTGAGGCTAAGAGAAGTACAAAATCAAGGTATAAACAAGGTTTTCTCCCAGAAGACTGGCTTTCTGGGGCTGACTGGCTGCCTCTATCCTTGGTCCTTGGCTTTTCTTTCACATGACATTGCACGTGGTGGTCTCTCTTGGCATCTCCCTTTTCTTCCGCGTTCCTTTGACATTCAGCTTCTGGCTGTTCCCTCTGGCTTTTTCTCTCTCTGTGACCTTCCTTATAAGGCTTTCAGTAATAGGAGTAAGACCCATTCTGATTCAGCTGGCCCACACCCTAAATGAAGTAACCTCAATAAAAGAATGATATTTACAAAAGTTCACACCCAGAGGAATTGATTAAGTTTATGAACATGTTTTTCTAGGGTAGAGAGTTCCAAATCAATACTGGGCATAGGTTGAAAGGAACCCACATATCATTTTCCTTTCCATCTCTTCCCTTGGTTCTATGTTCCACACAACCTCTAAAGATTTTCAGGGAGATGATCAGCCAGCCCTGCTTGCTAAACTTGTGCCCTGCTCAGTACTATATGCTCTTATTTATCCTTCCTGCCTGCCTTAGTTCTGATTCAGCAGAATTGAACCTGCTACAAAATAGTTTTACCTCAAGGTCTGCCTTCTGGAGAACCTGAGAAAAATACTGATTTATCTAGAGTTGCAGCTGACTTTCAGTGGGCCAAGTCAGCCATTATTGGTGCCATAGCAGGGATGAAGGAGGGGATAAATACTCTGATCTCATCTTCCTCCCTACCTTTGATCTCTTGTTGGTGGCTCCTATTGAAAACAATAGAAACTAAAGGATGAGCAGACTTCCCAGGAGCAGGGTGGACAAGGGTAAAGCATGGATCCCGAGGGGAAAGTTGGCAATACATAGCACAGAATGTCAGAGACAGCTTTTTAACCATTTTGTGTTTTGGATTCCTTATCCTTAAAAAGGTAAAAATCATTATTATTCAAATCATAAATTTGTGGTAAGAATTAAATGAGTCAATCCATTTAAAATAGAAGAATTTCTGGCACATGATATTCAATCAGTAAACATCAATCATTATTATCATTATTAATAGTCATTTTATTTTAATAAAAAGGCATTTTGGATTTTGAGGAGGGATTTTAAGTATTAGCATTCCTTAAATTATTTTAATTTATTTGAGAAGAGCATATTTTATTAGGGTAATAAACGTTAAGTAATATACATTTTGGCTTCTATTTTTAATGTTAGCTTCTAATTTCAAAATATTAAATTGTTTAATATATTCAATCACATTTTTCAAAAGGTACGTTAGAGCTCTCATCAACTTTTGGACGATCTCTATATCAAACATATTTTAAGCATATTGCAACTTACCAAATGTTTTTAGTTGTACATATTTTGATAATCAGATGGTTATGCAAGAGGGAATGATTAATAAATTTGATAATGAGAAATTGTGTGTAGGTGTAGTTTGACACACTTTGACAAGTTGTTTCAATCTAAATTTTTATTTTGTGAACTTCACAATATAACATTTCTCTGGAATTAAAGGAAAGTTATTTAAATAACCTAAAGGGAGCAAAAAGCATAATAATAATTTTTGATCAAAAAGTTCATACAGTGTGAAGTTTAAAAAAGTAGAAAATATTTGTTGGTAAAGATACATCATTTAATAATCCTTAATGATGTCTCATAGATGTTGATCTACAAAACCCTAGGATATGAATTGCATTTCATTCATGTTCTTTTTTCCCTTATGTAAGCTATAGTCTAGAAGAAAAGGTAGATTAAAGAGGTCATTCGATTTAGGAGAAAAATAGAGTTATGTTCACACAGGTTTATTGAAGGAAAAAATTATTTTAAAGAGGATCAAATGAAAGAATAATTGACAAAGCAGTGGACTTTCTGGGGTTCCCAGAGATATTGATTATTTCTACCACAGTATTTAAAGAAGCATCTTTCTTATTAAAGATATATTTGAGAAATAAAATAATGTAATTTTATTCTGTAATAAAAATGATAAATGTCATCATAAAAAACAATATTTTTGTTTCTCAATAAAATATTTTATATGCAATTTCTTAACTTAGGAGGGAAATTTGGAATTATACTTTATGCCCTTAAAGAATTGAGAGTTAAACAATTATGAAATAATTTAAAAACATATGTTTTATCAAGTATCAAAAAATTTATTCCCATTGTACTAATAAAACAAATAAGACTAATAAAATTCTCCCTTAACTGATCCCGAATCTATTTCTCTAACCAGAGAAAATCATTAGTATCAGTTTGGTGAATAACTTTCCATTCTTATTTTTCTGATGATTTTCAAAATCATAAATGCATGGATAGAGATGTGTAGTTTGTTTTTGTTACTGCTTTCAATTCATATTATGATTTACTCAACTGAATTTATCAGTATCTTTTTATTTTTCAAAAAGTTACATTGTGTCTCAAAGTCATTTCTTGAGTACATATGCATGTGCCTTAATGATTGTATCTCCTGTTAATAGTAGAAATATACGACACATTTAAATATAACCTTTGCATAGTGTATTAGTTTCCTAGAGCTGCCATAACAAATCACTACAGAATGAAATGCAGAAAACCACAGAAATTTATTCTTTTACAGTTTTTAATGCCAGAAATCCAAAAACAAAATATCTGCAGGGCCATATTCCCTGAGAAAGGGAGAAACCTTCCCTGCCTCTTCCAGCCTCTGGAGGCACCTGGAATTCCTTGGCTTGGGTTAGCATAACTCCAATTTCTGCCTCCATTTTCACATGGCTTTCTTTTTGTGCCTCAGTGTCTTATCCTTCTTATTCCTCTAAGGACACTTATCATTGAATTTAGGGTCCACCCAATTACAGGATATCTCATCTTTACATCGGCAGAGACCTTTAATCCAAATAAGGTCACATGCTGAGATTCTGTGTGGTGCTATGATCTTGGTACCCTGATTCAAGCTACTACATATAGTAACATGTTTTTGTTTTTTGTTAATAACAAGTTACAGAACTTTCTTGGAAGATATACTTAGGAAATACAGCACTCCAACATGGAGAGATGACATGTTCTCTAGATACATATTTACTGCAGTGTCATCAGTGATTTGATATAAATTATTGTTATAGAACTTCCTTACCTGGTATTACTGCCCACAGTGATACTAAAATCTGTTATATTTCATAAATACTTCATATCACTAAATTTCTGGAGAATCTGAACAATTGCTACAAAATTAGTTGAATAAAGTGATGATTTAGAGAACTGTAAATATTAAGTTTATATATTTTAGAGGTATTTTTTTAATTTGTCTCTATTTAGTTAAGAAAATATCAGTGGCTCTTGGTATATCAATTATTGGATAATCTTATGAAATGTATCTAATTATTATAATTCCCTGAAACTTTATTTTGTTGAATTATGTGATTTAGAATTTGAAATAATATGACATAAAGCATATCATATTTTTTATAAGGCCTAAAATGCAGTTACTCTAAATTTATAAAAATTATCAAGCAACACACAATTCAAAATTGAATGAACTAAATAAGTGATACTTATACAATTATTATGGATGGCAGTGCCTGTCTCTTATCCACTACAATATCACACTATTTTGAGACCTGGAGTATTTTTGAAACATCAGATCATATACAGCAAGTGATTTGGGCTATGTTTTCTTATCCTCAATTTATTATAATAAAGAAAATATTTTAAATGCCCGATCAGTGCCATACAAAGTTCTGTTTAATGGTGTGGCGGTACTAATTTAGACACACACAAACACAAATACACACAGAGAAATCTAAGAAAACATAAAAAATAGTGTTAGATTTGATAAAACACTATGATGAAGTCCAAAAAATATATAAAAAATAACTGCTGTTTTTTCAACTTGGTATATTTTTAATTTAGGAAAAAGCAGTCAAAGTGTTTAAAATATTGTTTTAGAGAAAATTAAAAACAGCATTTTAAAGCATAAATAGTTTACAATTTTCATTTTTTTAATATTAATTGCTTTTGGACAATTAGTCTTATATGAAATTTACTTTCCCCTAATCATTCATATATCTCTCATTTATAGTTGGAAAATGACTTTGTAGGTATAGAATATGGATTTTCAAACATACTGGTTAAGGGGTTGAATGACTGCCTTGCCTCAAAAGGCTTTATGTGAAAAGCATTTGAGTTTTTGATGAAAGAAGCCAGTGGGTTGTAATAAAGAAATAGGATTGCAGTTGACAGGAAATAAGGAAAAGGCACAGCTTGAGAGACTGGCCATAGAAAATGGTAAACCAAATATAGCAAGTTAGAAACAAGTCTAAGGTGTAATTCACAAATCTATTCAGAATTGGACATATGATTTGGTGTCATGGGGGAAAACCTCAGAATATTCAGGTGAGAAACACATAGGAGGCAAACTACAAAGCGATGCTTTTGAAAGATGTAAACGTGTATAAAAATCAGCAGGATGGTTCACCTCTCCAAGAAGGAGAGTTAATGTTATCTACAAAGAATTTTAAGGCCCGAGTTAGTGATCAAAATTTAAGGGCTGCAGAAACAGAAAGAACAATTGGTAAAATAATAATGATAATGATAATGGTTAATTGGAAAGAATCTAAGAAAAAGCACTGTCCTGGGGAATGACCTATTGAAAAGGTATATAGATAATATTAGTTCACATATCCAATTTCAATAATGGGGAATCAGAGGGAAAACAATAGTCTACTAATACTGTTTTAGATTCTGTTTGAAGAACTTGAGTTAATATTAAACCCATTATATTTTGCAGATAGCATTGATAACTTGCACATTAAGTCACTTATTTCTCAGAATGTGGAGAATAATTTATCATAAAAGCCATTTGGGGGACATTTCATAAGTACTCAAATGATCTGCTCATCCCTAGAACCTTTCTCTTCCAAAGAAACATCTCACGTTCCCTCTCTTCCATTACCTTACCCTATATATTTTAACATTTCCAACACTTCCATATAAATATGATAAACTTCTTTTGACCATAATCTTCCCTGTGCAATAGTCTAGAAATAAACCAAGAGAAATCCTTTGCATTAATTACCACCCTTACCTCTACATCCTTCCAAATGAATGCTTTAAAAGGGGAAATGATTTCAGCATTCAGAGAGAATTTTCCAACTCATCTGTGGGCAGCCAACATCTCCTGGGAACTCTTCAAGGACCTTCATCGAAACTTCATTGGCGCCCCTGGTTTCCAGCCTACCTGCAGAATCAGGATTTGTGCATCCCCACAGTCACATGAGGGAATTTTAGAAAATCTCATACTATTACAAATATCTCCTCTTAATTCTGTTTCCCTAGAGAACCCTGACTAATACAGCTTGTTACCAGGAATGGTTCTTGAGGAACAGAATCTTAAACATGGGATTTCTGAAGTGGTTCTGGGGGTTTTACAATAGCTCTTTACTCTAATTGGACTCAAGGGTACTAATGACTCCCTTTCCAATAATAAAGGGG
>JAQZBX010079782.1:0-13927 GCA_029593785.1 Cabassous unicinctus
TGGTTGTGTGGGGTGTTTTTGGGGGTGTGGGCGGTGGGGAGCATGGGAATCCCTGTAGTTTCTGAGTAATATTTGGGTAATCTAGGCACCTTTATAAAATGTATATATATATATAACAAATAACATTTATGTAAACAAATGCACATATATGCATATGTATTTATATATCATTTTACAAATAAAAAAATTTAAAAAAAAAGTAAAGTCTATGGGAAAACAAAAAAAAAATTTTCTAGTTGTTAACAGGATGATAATTTTGGTCTCTGTTTATCCATCATTGACCATTTAATTGACCATTTATTATTACAGTTTATAATTTTAGCTACTATAGTGATATCTCATTGTGGTTGCAAAGTGTATTTTCATGATAACTAATGGGGTGTGTACCATTAAATATATGTATAGCTATTGGAATATTCTCTCTGTAAAGTGCCTGCTCAAGTCTTTTGCTATTTTTATTTAAATTAGGCTGTCCTTTGTTTTCCCTTGGCTCCTTAGATTCCTTTATATTACTTAAATAAGAAAGTTTGATGGGTTATATGTTTTAACTATCTTTTCCCATACTTGCATTTTCACTTTCACAATGTTGTCTTTTCCTGAAAATATATTCTTAGTATATATACACTCTAATATATCAGTTGTTACCTTTGTGCTTAGTAAGTTTTAAATCCTTACTCAGAACACTTTTTTTCCATAACTTTATAAATAAAGTTGTGTTTAGAGTATCTCTCTTAGACCTTGCTGATGCCAGAGTGGGACATAAAGACCTACAAACTCTGAGGGGGTAGGTGTTGTCTGATCTCTGATCATTGCTTTTGATCAGCTACTTCAGATAAGTGATGGCCAGATCTGAGCCAGATTGCAATCTCATTGTTGGTCCCTGCACCTTTCCCAGAGGGAGCAGAGTAGCCCCTACCTGTATAATGCAGTGCTTGTATCCAGTGCCAGTCTATCAGGAAGAACTCTAAAAAGCTAATCTAGGAAACTGCTCTTGGCCTTGCCCTTCCAAAATTTGTCCTGAATGCAGAGAAGCACATTGCAGACACTAGAGCAGTGTGAAAAACAATTTTGTAAAAGCAGCCTTGGGCAAAGGACTATCTGCATTGAACCTCACAAGGGAATACCAGGAAGGGTAAAAGTATATTTAAAAGGCAGAAGGGGCATTCATTAAAATGCCTGCAAACTATAAATAGGGGAACTCCTAAAGCCTCTAACAAGCACAAGACTAGGAAGTAACAGGCATTACAGCCAAACAAGACTCAGATAAAAGAAAGAGGACCTTGCACTTCACAATTTCCTGGAGATTAACTTCTTCATAGGTGAGCTAATCTCTGAGGTAGACCCCCAGTGAAAGCAGTGCCAATTTGCAAAGACACTGAAAGTGCTTTGTGCTTTGATTTGTTTCATTTTATCTTCTGATATTCAAGAAAATGTTTGTCATGTCACTACCGGGATACAAACTTCAAGAAGAGAGAGCTCAGGGACAAAATCCCAGGATAAACACTTTAAAATATTAAAATGTACACTGTACAGCAAAAGATTAAAAGATAATCAAAGAAACAGGAAATGATACCGCATCCAAAGGAGCAATATAAAAATCCATGAAAATTATGAGGAAGACAGGACTTTGGATTTACCAACAAGATTAAGTGCCAATTTCTAATCAAAAACTATGGAGACAAGAAGATAGTTATATGAAATATTTAAAGTGCTGAAACAAAAGAATTGCTAACCAAAAAATTTACATCTGGTGAGACTGTCTTTCAAAAATGAACAATTGTAGGCCAACAAACTAGACAACATAGACAAAATGGACAAATTTCTAGAAATGCACAAATAACCTACACTGACCCTAGAAGAAATAGACTATCTGAACAAAAAATTTTTTATTATTTCACCAAAGTATTAAGATTGAAACAATAATTGAAAATCTCCCCAAAATGAAAATCCTAGAAACAGATGGCTTCACAGGAAAATTGTACCCATAATTCAAAATGATTTAATACCAATCTTGCTGAAATTCTTCAAAAAAATTGAACAGGAGGTTATGGTACCAAACTGAGTCTACGAAGCCAACATCACCCTAATATGAAAGAAAAAGATACTATGAAAAAGAAAACTAAAGACCAAATTCTCTAATGCATATAGATGCAACAACCTCAACAAAATATTTGCCAAATGAATCCAATAGCATAGTAAAAGAATTATACATCACAATCAAGTGGGTTTTATTCTAGGTATGCCAGGGTTTTTCTACATAAGAAAATCAATTAGTGTAATACACCACATTAATAAATTGAAGGAAAAAAATTATATGATCCTCTCAATTGACATATAAAATGCATTGGACAAAATATGACATCCTTTCTTTATAAAAACACTCCAAAAGACAGGACTAGAAGTAAACTTACTTAACATTGTAAAGTGCATATCTGAAAAACACACAGCTAACATTGTACTCCTGAGATCAGGAACAGGCAAGGATGCCTACTGCCACCACTGTTATTCAATATTGTACTGGAAGTTCTAGCAAGAGCAATTAGGTAAGAAAAAGAAATAAAAGGCACCCAGACAGAAAAGGAAGAATAAAACAAGCCCTATTCACTGATATGATCCTATATCTAAAAAATCCCAAAAAGTCCACAACAAAGCTACTAGAACTAGTAGACAAATTCAGCAAAGTGATGGGATACAAGAGAAATATGCAAAATTCAGTGGTTTTTATACAGTGCTAATGAGCATCTGAGGAGGAAATCAAAAAAGTTCCATTTGCAATAGCAACAAAAAATCAAATATTTACAAATAAACTTAATGAAGGGTATAAAGGAACTGCATTCAGAAAACTATAAAACATTGTTAAAAGAAAACAAAGAAGACCTAAATATATAGAAGGATATTCCACGTTCATGGATTGGAGAAATAAATAAGATGTGAATTCTACCTATACTGATTTACAGATTCAACACAATTCCAATAAAAATCCCACAGCCTTTTGTACAGAAATGGAAAAGCCAATTATCAAATTTATTTGGAAGAGTAAAGAGCCCTGATTAGTCAAAATTGCCCTTAAAAAGAATGAAGTTGGAGAACTCACACTTCAGGAATTTAAAGCATATTACTTAGCTATATTGGTAAAAAAAAAAACAAAAAACAGCATGGTACTAACATAAAGATTGTCACATTGATCAATGGAACTGAATCTAGAATTCAGAAATAGACCCTCACATCTATGGTCAAGGCTATCAAACCCACCCAGCTGTGTCAGAACAGTCTATTCAAGAAATGGTGCTGGGAAAACAGTATAGCCATAGCTAAAAAAGAAATAAGACCCCTATCTCACAGCTTATACAAAAATTAACTCAAAATGGATCAAGGACCTAAATATAAAACCTGTAAACATAAAACTCCAAAAGAAAATGTAGGGACACATCTTCAAGATCTTGTGGTTGATAGTGGTTTCTTAAACTTACACCCAAGGCACAAGCAATGAAAGAAAAATAGATAAATGGGATTCAAATTTAAACACATTTGTGTTTCAAATGACTTCATAAAGAAAATGAAAAGGCAACCTACAGAGTGAGAGATAATTTTCAGAAATCCGATAAGGGTTTAATCACTATGTTATATAAAGAGATCATAGAACTCAACATAAAAAAGACATGCAACCCATTTAAGAAATGGGCAAAAGACTCAAACAGAAATTTTACCAAAGTCGAAATATAAATGACCTAAAAGCACATGAAAAGTTCCTCAACATCACTATCTTTTAGGGAAATGCAGATCAAAACCACAATGAGATATCATTTCATGCCTTACCGCATTTATTTATTTATTTTTAAAGGATACTTAGATTACATAAAATGTTACATTAAAAAAATAAGGGATTCCCATGTGCCCCACCTCCCAGACCTCCCACTTTTCCCCACATTTACAACTTCTTTTATTAGTGTGGTACATTCATTGCAATTGATGAACACATTTTGGAGCATTGCCACTAGGCATGTATTATAGTTTAGATTCTATTTTACACTCTCTCCCACTCAATTCTTTAGGTTATGGCAAGGTATACAATGGCCTGTATTTGTCATTGCAATGTCACTCAGGTCAATTCCAAATCCTAAAATGTTCCCCATATTGCATTTCGTTTTTCCTCTGCCTGACTTCAGCACCTCCAGTGGCCACTGTCTTCACATCAATGATATAATTTATTCCATTGCTAGAATTACAATGAGTATATAGTAGAATACCAGTAAGTCTAGTCCATATTTTATTCCCCAATCCTGAGGATTCTGAGATGGTGATGCTTACTCCACCTCTAATTCAGAGGGGGCTTTGATCCCATATGGCTGATGAGTGGGAATCTCTTGCTTGAAGTTGTAGACTTTCTTGGTTCCTTGGTAGGATCGTTGTCCATCCTCACCTCCTTCTTTGTAGTCCTGGATGAGTCCAATAAACTGGAGAGTAGGTGTAGCAACTCTACTGAGACTCAGAGCCCAGCTGGCTTATGGGCAGTACAGAGATTGTAGTCTCTTGGACATATACCTACCAACTCCAGCACCAACTATAGTTTCAAATAAAAGGGATAGAAAATGCATGTGTAGAGAAGTCACAATGAGTCCAAATCTGTCACACTCAGAAACACAAACTCCAAAGAGGGCCCACTGGCAAGGCACCAAACTCCAGATCTTTCTGCCATGACCTTAGGACCTGGATATCTTCAGAGCCCTCAGGAGCCGCACTATTTGGGGTAGTATCTAACTTGGCTGTCTATGAGACCCAGTGGACACATGCATAAGTGTTACCTCTGGGATGATCTCCCAACTCACTTTGAATTATCTTAGTCATATACACTTATTTGTCTTTACCCTTTTCCCCCTTTTATCCAAGGTCTTCTTGCAGTTTTATCACTGGCCGATGCTTGACAGTAATCCCTCGGTACCAGGAGGCTCATCCCCAGGAGTCATGTCCCTTGCTGGGGGGATGGTAATACATTTATATGCTGACTTTGGCTTAGAGAGAGTCCACATTTAAGCAACAACGAGGCTCTTACGAGGTAACTCTTAGGCACTCTACAACACTAGGCTCTGTTGCAAATTCATAAGCATAGTCATTAATATCAAAGGCCCATCAATGGGCCATCTTTCTTCACTAGTCATTTCCCCTGTACTTGGGAAATTGTTGCTGTTCCTTTAGAGAATAGGGCAGTGCTCCCCAGGATGAGGATTCAATAATCTTTCGGTTGTTGTGTGACTCTCTACCCACTGTGGCAATGCCCCATGAATATTTGAACATATTTATATACCTTATATGCATGCCCAGGTGAACTTCCTCCCATGTATCCCCCATCACTGACACCCCACATCCTTGATCCTCCCCTGACATAGTTGTAACCCTTCTGTGATCCAAAACTTCTTCAAAAATGAAGCAAAGAATATTGCCAAATTCAATTAATAAGAAAATGAAATAATAATGTTAGGTTTAAAAATAAGAAATAAATTACATAATAATTTAGAGAAACTAAAACTAAAACATAGGGAAAAATTGGGATATTAAAGAAATGAAAAGTATTTAAAAAATAAAAATAAAAAATAAAAAATATTTTTTTACCTTTTGCCTTTCATCACTGTAATATCATTTGTCCTGTATGTAGAGTGGCATTTCTTCCATTTCTTCCCCAGTGTCTTACTTTTTTTAATATAGTCTTCAAACAAGTTTTAGGTCACAGTAAAGTTACATACAGAATATGGGGGACTCCCATATACCCAAACTCTTCCCCCTTTTTCCCCTTCCTTATTAATAATCTATTTACATGTGGAGGGTACATTTGTTACAACTGCTGTATAAATATTTTTTAAAGGTTTATTTATTTATTTAGTTACTTACTTACTTGCTTTTATCCATTTTTACCCCCTCCCCCCCATTTTTGCTGTTTTTGTGTCCATTCACTGGGCAATTCTCTGTGTCTGTTTCCTCGCTTCTCATTCTTCTCCTGTCTTCAACAGGATTAGATTTTAGTAAACTCTGGTGTGGGAGAGAGACATCCTACCACCTGCACCAACATAGTTCCGGTTTTTTGGTGCTTCTTGTCTTGGCTCTCCCTTGTGTCACTCTCCTGTTATGACATTATCTTGCTGCATGACTTGGTGGGGCAAGATGGTGCACCCACTTGTGGGGCCTGGGGAGCTCTCCCGCTCACAGGGCCTAATGGCACACCCATGCACAGGGCCTGGGGGGCTCACCCACTTATGGAGCCTGACGGCACACCCACACATGGGGCCTGGTGGCGCACATGCTCGTGGGGCCTGGCTGCCTGAGTGCCTTCTATATTTTTCTTTATTTTTACCAGGAGGTCCTGGAGATCTAACAGAGGTCCCTTCATATGGGAGACGGATGCCCAACCCTTTGAGCCACATCCACGCCTGATGTATAAATGTTGAAACATAGCTACCAACCATGGTCAATGGTTTACATTATGGTTTACATTTTAGACCATACACTTTTATAAATTTTTGATGATATTTAACATGGCCTGTATCCATCATTGATCAGAACACTTCCATTGCCCCCTAAATACTACCTCTATAATCTGTTCAATTCCTCCCTCCCCATCCCCTTGGAGCCCATGGTGACCACCAAGCTTGATTCCTTGAAGGTCGAGATTCATGGATACTTGCTACAATGCTAAGGGCTTGAAATACTAGTCTGTCCTCCCCTATTAGAAGCTGCCCATGTTCTCGAGAAACCCTTCCCCTCTGTTTGAGAACATATTGGGTCTCCCCAGCATGGGAGTCCAACTCCTTCCTGTCATTATGTTGGTCTCCCCCCACTGGTACAGCACACTACAACAAAATGATCACTCACACATTTGCTAGAAGACTGTCACAGGTGCTCCCTGTCCTAAATGCCCCCCTCATTCAACTCCCTTAACCAGTAACCCTTCCTTGTCATAATGCAAAAACAATTTTCTCAACATTGTCTTTTCAACCATGTCCCCAAAATCCCCAGTGTACACATACTTCCTCCCTCAACCCTCCCTCCAGTTCCATCCAGCCCATCCTCCCCACCCTACACCCTGTCAAGCTTGCCCACCTAAGCCAAACTTATCCCTCCACCCCTGTCACATGTATTTCTGCACAACTACTAACTTCCACCTCATCATATATTTCACCTGTGTGGGTGTTGGTTCACAACCTTCTTCTCCCTTCCTATTCCTTGTAACCTGTCTTCCAGACTTTAGCTCTCTGAGTTAGCTTGATTTGCTTAATTCATATCAGAGAGGTCATGTAATATTTGTCCTTAAATGCCTGCCTTGATTAATCCATGTTATACTATGTGTTAGTACTGCATTCTTCTTTCAGCTGAGTAATATTCTTTTGTATGCATATACCACATTTATCAGATATATAGCTACCACATATTTTCTCCCATTGTGTAGGCAGTCTTTTCACTTTCTTGACAAAGTTCTTTGAGGTGCAAAAGTTTTTAATTTTGAGGAGGTCCCATTTATCTATTTTTTCTTTCACTGCTTGTACTTTGAGTGTGAAGTTCATGAAACCATTTCCTATTACAAGGTCCTGTAGATGCTTCCCTACATTATCTACCATGGTCTTTACGGTATTTGCTCTTATATTTAGATCTTTGATCCATCTTGAGTTGGTTTTTGTATAAGGTGTGAGATGGTGTTCCTCTTTCATTCTTTTGGATATGGATATCCAGTTCTTCAAGCACCATTTGTTGAAGTTGCCATTCTCTCCCAGTTGAGTGGGCTTGGTGGCCTTGTTGAATATCAGATGACTGTATGTGCGAGGATCTATAGTAGAACTCTCAATTCAGTTCCATTTTTCAGTATGTCTATCCTTGTGCAAATACCATGCAGTTTTGAACACTGTAGCTTTGTAGTGTGTTTAAAGTCAAGTAGTGTGATTCTTCAGGTGTCATTTTTTTTTTCAATATGTCTTTGGCTATTTGGGGCCTCTTGCCCTTCCAAATAAATTTCACAGTTAGTTTTCCATTCAGTAAAAAATGCTGTGTTGATTTCTATGGGATTGCATTAAATCAGTAGATTAGTTTGAGTAGGATAGACATATTAATGATGTTTCATCTTCTTATTCATGAATAGGGAATATTCTTCCATTTATTTAAGTCTTCTTTGATTTCCTTTAGCAGTGCTGTGTAGTTTTCTGTGTATAAGTCATTTACATTTTTTGTTAAATTTATTCCTCAGTATCTGATTTTTTTAGTTACTATTGTAAACAGTATGTTTTTTTTAATTCCTCCTCAGATTGCTCATTACTGGTGTACAGAAATGCTACTGATTTTTGAAAATTGATCTTATAATCTATGACTTAGTGAAATCATTTATAAGTTCTAGAAGCTTTGTTGTAAATTTCTCAGGGCTTTCTATGTAAAGGATCATGTCATTTGCAAATAGTGAAATTTTTATTTCTTCTTATCCAATTGGATGCCTATTATATCTTTTTCTTCCTCAGTACTAGAGCAAGTACTTCTAAGAGAATGTTAAATAGGAGCAGTGATAGTGGGCATCCTTGTCTTGTTCTTGATCTTAAAGAGAAAACTTTTAGGAATTCACCATTGAATATGATGTTAGCTGTGGGTTTTTCATATATAACCTTTACCTGCACAGAAAGTTTCCTTCTATTCCCATCTTTGCAATGTTTTTATCATCAAAGGGTGCTGTATTTTGCTGAATGCTTTTTCTGCATCTCTAGAGATGATCATGTGATTTATTTTCTTTCGATCTGTTTATATGATGTATTACTTTGTTTGATTTTCTTATGTTGAAGCATCCTTGCATACCCGGGATGAAGCCCACTTGGTCATGGTGTATAATTCATTTGATGTGTTGTTGAATATCATTAGCAAGTATTTTATTGAGGATTTTAGCATCTAGGCTCTTTAGAGATTTTGGTCTGTAATTGTCCTTACTTGTGGCATCTTCTTTGGCTTTGGTATTAGGGTAATTTTGGCATCATAGAATGAGTTAGGCATTGTTCCTTCTACTTCTATTTTTGGGAGTGTTTTATGCAGGATTGGTGTTAGTTCTTTCAGAAGAGTTTGGTAAAATTCACCTGTGAAGCCATCTGGTCCTGGGGCTCTTCTTAGTTGGGAGGTTTTTGATGACTGATTCTCTCTCTTTACTTGTGACTAATTTGTTGAGTTCATCAATTTCTTCTTTCGTCAACGTACCTTGCTTGTGTGTTTCTAGGAATTTTTCCATTTCCTCTAAATTATCCTTCTTGTTGGCATATAATTTTTCAAAGTATCCTCTTATGATACTCTTTATTTCTGTGTGGTTGTTGCCGGTATCTCCTTCCTCATTTCTTATTTTGTGTTTTTGCAACTTCTCTCTTTTTTTTTCTTTGTTTCTATGAGTGATAGAAAAAGAAATGAGAACATTCCTTCACTGTTGTTGGAAATGTAAAATGGTGCAGCCTTTAGAGGACACTTTAGTGGTTTCCCAGAAGCTAGACATGATCATTCTGCCATATGATCCAGCAATCCCACTGCTAGTTATATGTTATATATTCAGAAGAACTGAAAGTGGGGGCTCTAACAGACATTTGCACACCAACACTCATAGTGGCATTATTCACAATTGCTAGGAGATGGAAATAACCCAAGTACCCATCAACCAATGAATGGATAAATAAAATAGTATTCAAGTATAAACAGAAATGAACTTTGGATGCCTATGACAATATGGATGAAAGTATCTTTTCCAATATTTTAACAGAGTTATCTCTTGATTTAGGGATTATATGCTTTTTATCTGGTAAATTTTTAAAACATTTTTGCTTATTCATATAATATGTGAATACAGTTGAAAATATGTTTTCTTTGGTATTCAAACTGCCTTAGATGATATGAATATAAATAAAATTAAATTAACAGTACATTTCCTGAGTCTTATTGTTGCCTGTATCATTCCCTAAACAACTACATATTGTTTCCTTGGAGAATGCTCTTCCTCAAAGCAGCATGTTTTAGGCTTTTTGCCAAGGCATATAAGTAGCCATAGTGATCTTTTGGACCTTTGTCTCCAATGACACTTTTGTTTCTTCATTTAGCTGCAAGCTTGATATATTAAAGAAGCACCATCCTTATTAGTGTATAAAAATCTCTCTTCTCTCAGGAATGTCATAATACCAACTTCTTCAAAACCTGAGATAATTATTAATATTCTTAACTTTCAGAACTAATTTTTATCTTTAGATGAAAGCAAAAAAAGCAGATATTCTTTGGATCTATTATAGCCAAAGTTCTTCATGAAGAAAATTTCATAATTTTTAGTCATTAATAAAGAAAAAATTTATGGCAAAAGCTTACAATCCAAAGGTTGCACATAACTATAGAATGGAATTATGAGCAGTAGAGAGAAGAAAGGCACAAAGGAATTTTAACCTTACCAACTATTTTGCTCAACAGTCAGCTGAAATAAGGATTGACTGACATAATAAAAATAAGTACAATAAAGCTTTCATTCTCAAATAATTATATTGGATTTGGTAAAAAATGTCTATGTAAAAAATGTATTATATCTGCCTTGCTAATGGCATAGAAGGAGTCCAACGTGTATTCTGTTTTGATTGATTACCCCACCTATCAATCCCTGGGAAGTGCCCAATGATAATGTCCCTAGAGATATCCAGGACTTCTCCTGGCTTCCAGAGAAAACCACATTCAAAATAGCAGAAATCTCATTCTGAATGGGATTCTCATGATGGTCTTCTAGCAGTCATCTTGAGTTATTGATATCAATGTGGACTTCTTGCCAGGTTCCAGATCCATCTATTGATTCCCTATCTTACTAGCCTCCTTCAGAAGGAAGTATTCAGATGATAGAGATGCTCTTCACAAGAGCCAATTTCATTTACTTTAGTTGTACCCTGTGTGGCCCTATAATTTGACCTTCAAACAAAAACTAAATCCCAAAGAATTTCCATCTATGAGATAGTGTCTGAAAACCCTAGGCTTAATTGGGGGCTTTTTTGATGTGAGAACTTATCTTGCCCCACATCAGTAGAAGAGGCTATTTTAAATAAAGAAAATTTTAAAAAAACATTTTTCATGAACTAAATCAGATCTTCAGTGGGAGCTTAATTATCAGTGACATAGAGAAATTCCAAGTCCTAGAGGCACTGACTACAGACTGAAAACAATTGAAGTAGAAATCTTTTTATTTAATTGGTGAAAGCTGAGAAAAGCACTTGGAATATTACTGAAACGATTTCTGCAGGACAGAGTACTTGACCGCTGACTTTTACAACTCATCAATAGATGTTAAAAGCCATAAGTATCAGTATCAAAGATAAAACTATCTGATTGGCAGATATGAGAAGGCAGAAAATACAGATAACGCTGACATCCACAGTGAAAATACTACATAGACAGAGAAGGTGATTGCTTCAAGATGGTCAAGTTCGTTTGCAAGTTTTGAGGGATGATTCTTTCTTTACTACACTCCATTCAAATGTGTGTGAATTTTACATCCAGACTGGGCAGAATTCAGGAATCCATGACAGGAAACCTTACAATAACGACATTCTTCCTGCTGGGACTGACCGATGACCCACAACTGAAGGCTCTCATTTTAATCTTTCTCTTTCTCACTTACATGTTGAGTGACACTGGGAACCTGACCATTATCTCCCTCATCTTCACAGACTGTCATCTTAGAACAGCCATGTACTATTTTCTTCAAAATTACGCCTTCTTAGAAATCTCATTCACAACTACTTGCATTCCCAGATTTTTGTACAACATATCAACCAGTGACAAATTATTACTTATTATGCTTGTGCTGTTGAAATATTTTTTACTTACTTTTTTGTTATAACAGAATTTTTTCTCCTGGCCACTATGCCATTTGATCGCTATGTGGCCATCTGTAATCCTCTGCATTATGTGACCATCATTAATAGCAGAGTCTGCAATAAATTAATCATCAGCTCTTGGATGGCTGGCTTGTTAATCATAATCCCCCTACTTTGCTTTGGCCTTCGTCTGGAATTCTGTGACTCTATTGTCATTGATCATTTTTTCTGTGATGCCACTCCCCTCCTAAAGATCTCATGCCCAAAGCATGGTTCTTAGAGCGGGTGATTTTAGTGTGTGCTGTGTTGACTTTCATCATGATGCTTATGTTTACAGTTCTTTACTACATTTATATCATCATGACAATTCTTAAATTCCCCTCTGCAAAACAAAGGAAAAAAGCATTTTCTACCTGTTCTTCCAACATGATTGTGGTCTCCATAACCTATGGCAGTTGCATTTTCATCTATGTCAAACCATCAGCAATGGAAGAAATAGCTCTTAATAAAGGGGTTTCCCTGCTAGTCGCTTCTATTTCACCTATGCTGAATCCACTTACTTATACCCTGAGAAACAAGCAAGTTAAGAAAGCCTTCAGTGACTCAGTTATAAGAATCACATTTTTTCAAATAAGTAAGAGGAAAAAAGAATTTGTTAATTAAAATGAAAGTTTCAATATTCCCTCAACTTTTTTGTTAAAATTGTAATTACATTTCAGTCTTTAAACTCTCTCCTCCAGTTTTGCTAACATCTTCACAACTTGTTTCAAGTCCTTCTAAAAAGGCACTATTAGAGTATTTTATTTTTACTACAAATCTATTTAACAATGCTATCCACACTGATATACTTATAATAAAATTTGAGGTTGAAAGTTATAAATAAGGTTTAATGTAGTATTAACAGGCATAAATTTTTGTAAAAATGAACTATAATGTCAGAACAGGGAAAATACGGCTGAATAAAATAATGTGAAAATACTATCAGTGTCAACACCTGGAAAGTTGTCAATATAAATTAATAACTACTATTTTCAATGTTTAGCTTATCTTACAGCCAATAAAGGAAATCCTTAGGTGCCAGATATGTAGAGGAAATTGAAAACAGTGCAGCTTAAACCTGTAAACTGACACTAAGTGTGGTATAGAATGGAGGAGAGTGAGAAAAGATGTTTCAACATATACCTGAGTACACTTTGTTTTAACATCTCCAAAGAGATGGAATACAAGATTTCAATAGCCATGTAATAAAAATTTAGAATTGACAAAACAGCAAGTAAGGAAGTTTACCTAAATAAGGCACACCCTATGAAAGAGAGAATTTTTTCAAAAATTCTCATAAAATGTTATGGTAAGCTTGAGTATATTTGTCTATATGATTAAAAACAGAAAAGAAAGAAAAAAGGAGGAAAAAATAGGTTACTAACATAGCTTGAAACCCTGACTGGGGACTCAAGTAAGCGGAGCTTTTCATTTTAAAATATATGTTTATCAACTAAAAATTAAAAAGTACACAAAGCCAATTAATTCATTTGAAAAATTGAGCTTGAATTACAATCTGTCTAGTAAGAAATTAAATGAAAATTTGTATATTTCAAAATAAATTTGTTTCTTAAATATCCTCATTGCCCTATTATGAAATAAATATATTATGTGAAATAGGAATATGGGTAGAATTGCATATATAAGAATATGGGTAGAATTTTTGAGGCTGAACAAATGTAAGTTAATAGTACAAAATGTTAACAACAGAGAGAAAAGAAACATTATATAAAGTGAAAGAGAGCAGAGTACTACATATTGTATGATTACATTTATATAAAATGTAAATATAAATCAATTTATAAAGATGAAAGGAGATTAGTGGCTATGTAGAGCTGGGTAAGGGCTGCTAACTGATGTGGAGTCTTTCTTTCTGGAGTAATAAAATTGTTCTAAAATCTTTGAGATGATGAATGTATAATATCATGATTATACTAAAAGCCATTGATTATACACTTTGTATAAAATAGCCAGAAACAGCAGCTATGTACAATGGGGGAAGCATAAACAGATTGAAAGGTGAGGAATTTTCTTGTTTGTTTCTTTGTTTTTTT